>JADDOH010015341.1:0-12528 GCA_016648135.1 Agrypnia vestita
TCAATATGTGGAACAGTTTGCCCGAGGATGTTGTGTCTGCAGCCAGTGTCAACCAATTTAAGAATAGGCTGGATATTCAAATGAGAGACAGTGATATGGGCCTATCAGCTTAAGCTGCCTGCCCATTATCAATAATAATAATTATAATAATAATAAACAATCTTTACGCATAAAATTATAATTTTCGGAAATGCAAATCGAAATACTGAAAACAAGATATAATTGTTGACTAGGACAGTTATGGATAAATATGTAATATTGTATGAATCAAAAGTCGAATAAAGTTTTTACAATAAGGTTTGAATAGAGCTTACCTTTGATTTTTCTTTTTGCTTTCGAGGAGCCATCACATAAAATAAGTGTAAAATAAAATTTGAAATTTAACAAATAATAAAATTTTACAAAAGAGTTCTACGAAATAGTAAAATGGAATTTAACGAAAAACTACACAGAAAATTTCATCACTCTGGAAACAAAATAATAAATAACAAGATGAAATTTCAAATTGGAAAACTTTTTGAATATTTGAGTGTGCTCTTTTGAAATTATAGATACTACGTTCGGTTAAAGAATCAGACGTAGATATTTTAATCTTTAGAAAGGGAAACTGGGGTGAACCGTATCATTTTACGGAACAATCATTATTGATTGTTTATATAATTCGTCCATATAAGTATTCTTAAGCATATTCATAAAATTCTCCTAAATTTGAGCTATTTATGTATTTAAGTGAAAAAATGAGTGTGTGTATTTATATACGCGTGTTAGAATTTATACTTCTTTGGCATGCTTAAAAAAAACTAATGCTGTGTCAAATTCGTATATCTTGCGTTAGAACACAAAAAACTAACAAAGATATAAAATTACATCTATTATTTAAAAAGTGCAAAAAGGTGTTTTTGTCACAAGTTTTACATACACCTCCCCACACCCACATAAATCGCGAAATAGTTTTTTTTAAATACATGAAATTACTTTTTTTAACGTACGCATATAGATATCATCAATAGATTGTAAAAAGATCTTGGAGGTAGACCCTAAAAGATATCACATTAAAGTGTTTAAATATTGCAATATACGAGATATAAAATTGTTATTCTTAATATTTATACAGTTTACTTATAACAAACAGGCCGTCAACAGATCATTATTGACCCTAATAGATAGTCCTAGAGTGACGTTAGAGTACAAAGTATGAATATATTGAATATTATATAATTACACACTACACTTTTTAATAATAAATATCGACAGCTGTCTGTGTGAAACAAAATAATAATTATTCTCTTTTTTTATCAGACATAAATTTGAAATCTGAACCCCGTACCTACAAGAAACCCGGATGTCTTTAGAATAAGTTATCATACAAATAATGTTGATTATTTTTCTTCCATGACAATAATGTTTCATATATGCAATATGTATTATACTTACCCTAACATTGGTGCTGATATTCTTGCACATCACTATCTTCATTTAAAAAGTTACTCTTACGCAACATAAATTCTTTTTACTATAACCTGAACCTGTCGTTGTGACTGCTCGGAAAGGTGGAGAGAAATTCTGGTGGATAATGGCCTAAAAATCTGATGGTCTTCACAAATTACGTCACGGAAGCTCTGGACGCGGTACATCAGGTAGACTGTTCATATGACTTCGCCAAAGTCTTTGATACAGTCAACCATCTTCTCCAAGCAGATATATCAAATATATGTGAATGGGGAAGACGAAATAAACTTTTGTTTAATGTTTCCAAGTGTTCGGTTACATCCTTCACTAGGGCCCAAAAAACTCTATTTTTTCGCTACAAAATGAACGACCAAAATCTGACAAGAACATCGAATGTTAAAGATCTAGGTGTTAGATTTGTAAGCAACCTAACATTTCACGATCACATAGAGACGATCAGTGGTAATGCTTTGAGAATGTTAGAATTTGTTCTGCGTACTGCCAGGGTTTTCGAGAATACCCGCGTACTGAGAACTCTTTACAACTCCTTGGTGCGAAGTAGACTCGAGAGTGGCTCGATGATCTGGGGGCCACATGAGGGCAAGTGCTCTCTTATGGTGGAGAAAGTCCAAAAGAAGTTTCTGAGATATCTCTACATGAGAGAGTACGGGCATTATCCTTGGCTTTACCCAACCGAGTTTCTCCAGGGTATGCTTGGCTACAATAGTCTAGAGCCTAGAAGGAATGTGTATTTGATTACACATTTTTATCGATTGTTGCGCGGTATGATCGATAATCCTGAAATTATGCAGAGCATTAGTTTGTATGTTCCTGATAATTACATTAGACATCGTCAGCGTAGATTGTTTCACATTCCAATATACAGGACCAACCTGCCGATGGTTATGCCTGTTGAAAGAGCCACAGCTATGCTGAACAAAATCGCGTTGAGAATTGACATATTCCATGTGTCTGAGGGGGTTTTCCGAAGCGGGATTCTCCTACACCTTTGATATGAATGAATTTATTTACGTTTAATATTTTGTTGTTTGTATACTATCTCACTTTTTAATAATATTTACGAATTGAACTTATGTTTGTAATGTAAATGTCATGTTATAAATAAATGAATTGAAATCGAAAAAATTAGCAGGAAAAAGACTGAATATTTGTACCTGCCATTTAAAGACACAAATACTGTAACTCCTTCAACGCAACTAGATGGGGACTGTGACGCATTTAAGTATCTGGGCTCGCTCACTCAAAGAGATGGAGGATGTGCAGCAGATGTTGACCATAGAAGAGGTGTGGGATGGATGAAATTTAGATCTATAACGGGAATCTTGTGTGACCCAAAAATGCCCATAAAACTTAAAGGAAAGATATTATACCAGACCATTGTTAGACCCGCGATAATGTATGGCTCCGAAAGCTGAACTATGTACCACTCCTACTCTAGGCAACTCGAAACAGCAGAAATGCGAATGCTTAGAAGGTCGGCAGAAGTAACACTAAAAGATAGAATCAAAATTTCAGGCATTCGTGGTAGCCTGGGTGTCACGGACATAAACAATAAGCTGGAGGAATGACAGTTGAAATGGTATGGGCACATAAGACGGAGACCACTGGACCACAGTGAAGCAGGCAATGTTTATGGAGCTTCATCGACAGTCATCCAGAGGAAGACCAAAGAACTCCTGGGTGACTCAATGCTACAGAGAAACGGCCTGGATGAAAGCGATATCCAGAACCGAAGAAGATATAGCCTGAGAACGAGAAGAGCCGGCCCCAACAGCCTACCTAGGCAATGAGTTGGTACAGTGCAAGGAAGAAGAAGTAGAAGAATTAGAAGAAGGTATCATTACTAGCGGCGAAAATCTATGCATATTATGTCATGTGAAGGAATATAGATGTCTTTAGGATAGAATTTATGATGGAATCTGATTTGGGACGCTCATACAACTTTTAACATCTTGATAATGTGTTAACTCTTGCGGTGAAATCGGTGACAGTTATATTGTGTTGTAGATCCCTTAAGCCAGCTAATACAGGTCGTAAGCTCTGGGCCACCCCATAAAGACTTCCATACACGTTTTCCATATAAATAGCTTTGTCTCTCCGAGATTTTTATCTGAGTTAAAAATAAGATTGCATTCATGTTTAAACAGTAATATAATGTACCTACTCGTATATACTGTGAGGTTGAAGCAAAAAATATTTACTACATCAAAATAGATTTCTATTATATCACTGATTGTACAATAGTTCGTTATGTTTGTGTTGTATCGCATTTAAATTAAACATTCGTGAATGTCACAAAATGTTTTGTTAAATCAACAAAACGACCAACACACAGACGCACGAAATAATACAAGAAACATAATTGGCTTTGGGGGTCACATTTTGCGTACAACGGCTGACCTTTCGAACATAAAAATACGGATAAAAAATGTCAAATTATACCAGAAGACATGGTTCATTGACTTTAAAACACGAATCTGTAATCCGATTTAAAGAAATAATCCTAATCCAGTCAAAGATACGCACAAAAGACACCGATAAAATGTAAAAGCAAAGCTTTGGCAAAGTAAATACCTGATGGTGGATTTTTTACTTGCGTGTTATATTTTATGATTGGTTCAGCGTGGTTCTTGTCCGGTGTAGCCCAGATTAACAGGCGCCTTGTGGGTCACAGACAAAAAGTATAGATAGAAGTAGAAATAAACCAAAAAATAAAATACACGGTGCTTCATAATGCTCAATCCGGTTTGATTGCTATTCTGTGGTATGCGTCCGTTTCCTCAGCCATGGATTTCGATGGGAGAAACTGTTCGTACCGAGGCCCGGTCGAATTCTTATAGGTCATTATTTTGGGTGAGTATATCGTTTTATTATTTTTTAGGCGTACATTTGACAAATACTATCTGGAAATTACATCATAGGCTTAATTTTTTATAATAGATACAATAATGAAGTATTCATTGAACATTACTATTTTCACTTTCACTTTAAATTTAACTTTGCATTTTGTTTCTTTAGAGATAAAACTCACTAAGTTCACCAAAACTCACTAAGTAATTGGAGTAATTTTGAAATAATGAGGTGTTATTAAAATTAATGAAAATATTCATATGACGAGTTTTACGACTAAACAATTATAAATAGACACGGAATATTCACTTACTGATTTTTACCTGGAATAGAGATGGAAAAAATATGAATTTATTTATTTGTTTACGCCCATTAGGTATAGGCTTTTACATAAAGAATATAATATAAATTTCAAAAAGCACATACATTAAACAATATCTGTATAGCACCAAAACATGAGTATAAAAATTAAAAATATAAAGTAAAGAGCAGCATTGTGTATAGGCTTTTACATAAAAAATATTACATAAAATTAAAAAGAACATACAGTAAACAATATTAGTTATAAGTAGCAAAATATAAAAAGTATCAGGAATAGCACCAAAACATGAGTATAAAATTTAAAAATATAAAGTAAAGAGCAGCAATGCATATAGGCTTTTACATAAAAAATATATCATAAAATTAAAAAAAATATACATTAAACAATATTAGTTATAAGTAGCATGAATGTTTGTATTCATAACTCATTTTGGCCAACATTGCGGTTAGCGAGTTTTGTCGCTAAAGGGACGATTTATTTCTTGTATCTCTGTCATACCGATAAGCTTTAAGAGATACGCTTGGTACATATGATAAGAGATTTGAAAGTTTCAAGTAATCTCTAGAAACATCTCACAATAAAAAGAACCTAATGACGTTACAAAATATAGTTTATTTATTTATGTTAATGTTTTAGACACATTTTATCGTATTTTAGAATAAAAAACAGGATACCCGTTCAATTATCCAACAATTCAATTAACTATCACGCCGTTTCACCGCAGGGGTAGGCAGAGAGGATAGAATGCCTAGCGCACCACATTTCGCTTCGACCACATTTATACGTCTTCTCATGCACGCTTTTCGATTATTGAAACTTTTCACAGGGTCATCCTCGAATACTTCAAGGTCTTGCCGGGTCTTTCGCGGCCGTTCCACGTGACCAAACCTTTCGTTAACACTACCCTGGATATGTTCTTTATGACTTAGGCTCTATTTAAAAGCGAAATTTTATGTACTATACGTAAAAAGTGAACTGTCTTTCGAATGTGTAATAAATGCTTGAAGTCCACGCTCCACAACTTTGCACTTTTAATACAACTCACCCTAGAGCTGGAGTCTAAAGTTATAAAACGTTTTCCCTACCATAAATCAAATTTGCAATTTTCTGTAGTCAAGTATCGTTGGTTACGTATTTCTTCAATAGAAAGATTTAATGTAATAGAGTAGCTTGTTGGTCTTGTGGTTAGGACTCTCGCTTCGTGATCCAAAGGTCGCGGGTTCGAATCTCACTTCAGACCAGCAAGTTAGTCCTACTTTCAAAGCACAAGGGTTTACCTTAGTTTGAAAATAGTAAGAATATTGATGTGATACGTATTGCATGTTCGCTTCTTTATTATAAAAAAGTGTATTTTTATCGGTAATTAGTTTACACAATTTGTTTTAATTATCAAGAAATGAAAAAGTTTCATGATGTTCATTATACTGTATTTAACTTAATGCAATTAAAATATACATCAAAACTAATAAACCAGTGATTTTTTTTTAAAATCTGTCAATAAATGACTGTGAAATAGATTATTTAAGTTTACGTATTTTAGCGCGGAACAAATGTGGCCTACGCCACCTGTGACGTCATTTGACCTAGTCTATATCGTCGCATCACAGGCAATAAGCGAACACGAGCCGCGTCGTTCAGGTCAAGTGACGTCACACGCTGGAACGTGGCACGAATCGAAATTATTTTTGCAACGCATATTAAAAGTCCATAAATTTTTCATTTATAAAACATATTTTAACAATTGTTTTACATTTTTGTTTCATTTTACTTAAATTTTAATAATTAATCTATAAAAAATGAAAATCTTCACTATGTTCTTTTATTTATTTATTATTAAATTTATACATATTTTCTAATATTATAGATCGTGCCAAAAAAATTATAACTGATCTGAAAAACAGCCCTGTACTCTTAAATACAATTAATGTACATGTATCCACTAGAAACACAAGATACACTATTTCATTATACCAATAATATTATTATATTATTATACAACAGCTCGCCACTCTGCAGAAAAGACTTTGTAATATAAATAGTAGACCTTCAACCGTATGAATATATGGTGTTGCGCGTGACTTAATAAAATTGCAACTCTGTTTTTGTAATTATCTAAATATTTCTGAATTTATTTGTTACCAATTACAGATACAAGCATTATTTATTATCGTAAAAGGCTTTGTATCATATGCACAAATATAAATAAATAATGCGATTTAATTGATTTAATGAGTTAATTTATTATTGCGATGAATAATGAATGCTGGAGACATCCTGACGTCACTTGGAATTTTCACGTATTGATGACAGCTATTTTAATTTAGTATATTTGGCTTCAATAGCACCTAACCTAATGCCTGAAGTGTCTACGACACAACTATTTGGACAGACAATGGAGCAATTTTTCTACTAGGATATTAGAAAAAAATATAGCTAACATGATATCCAAAGGAAAAAGAAGAAAAACAAATCTTTTTCTTCCAGGATGTCCTTCGTCTTCCAGGACCTATTCTGCTCGCGATTTCGCCTTGAATTATCATCATCGTCATCATCTTCATCCCCTTGTCCTAATTGGGTAGGGTGTTTCCATATTCTCCTGCCTCGTTCTGATTCCATATGAGTTAACCAGCCCAGACCCATTCTGTTTTCATACACTTTCTTTCTCTCCCAGCTCAATCTGGGGCGACTCATCAGTCGTCTTCCTTCCTTCGGAGTTGCCAAGAGGATACTTCTTGGTACTCGTTCCTTTGGCATTTTGTGCACGTGTCCAAGCCACCTCATTTGTGATTTTTCTATGTATGAGTAGGGGCTCCATGCCGAGTGTAGCCTTACGACGGCACTTCTCACTCTGTCCATCGGTGTGACTCCCGCTATCTCCCTCAGAAAACTCATCTCGGCAGCCTGGATCTTGCTCTCACTCTCTCCCTTAGGATCCAACTTTGATGGCCATATATTTGGGTGGGCCTGACCGCAGATTTGAAAACCGTTAGTTTTACTTTTAGTTACTTAGCTCAGATTTTGTTATCAACGCACTATGTAGAACGCCGGCCGCAGCTTCGATTATTCTATCTCTATTTCACTTTCCTGCCCCCAATCGCTTGAAAATTCCACCCTAAGTTATTGGAATTTATACTTGAATTATGAGATAATAAATTTTACTTCTGTGTGAAGCATGGAAAAGTAATTACTTTAACAAAAGCACGTTTAAAAAATAAAACTCAATAAAAAAGAGGACATATGTGAATGTCTTAAAAATTCACAACATTTTTTACAATACAGACAATAATTTTGTTAATTATGCAATTGTGGCCAGGCCTCTCTCTTTCAGTCGGCAGCTCTAGGTCATTCCCAGCGAAGTACTGCGCACGCGCACCTGCCGCCGCCGACCAATCACAGCTCTGGGTAACAGATAACCCGAGCCCCCCCCGCCGCCACTGGAGGATGCTGCGAGGGCAATGCCGTGGAGCCTTTTTGATTTTGTTCGTGGCGGCGCAGTGACGTGGAGTTGTTTTTTTGTGTCTTTATATTTAATAACCGAAATAAAAAAAATACTTCTCGATTCCATAGTTTTACTCAATTTAAATATTTGATGATAACTTACACAAATAATACGTTTTTAGTGTGCTTAAATGAAGAAAACGCGTTTATAGGTTAACCGCCAAGACTCGTGCAATAAACATTCTTAATTTATATTTCTCTCTCAATTGCACTGTCATTGGCTGCATATAAAAGAAGAAGATAACCGAATGAGTCGTACCAAAGCTCTCACCGGTTAACATGCATAAATATATTAGTGTCTACCTAATTTCCAATCCTAAAAAACGTGTTTGAGAATGTTAACACCGTTAAGAATGTCATAATTTTGTACATCGTTAATTTTACTACGTACCAAAAGACCATTTTTATGCAACTTTACATTTTTGTTTTACAATGAAAAGTGATACAACATTTGATATATTTTTATTTAAATTGAGTGCAAGAATATCCCTTCTAAACGGCCGTATTCCGAATAAAGAAATATTGCTATTTGATTTATCTTGACAGTTATTGTATAACATTTAATGCCACCAATTTTGAAGTTTTAAGTTTGATAGGATAAACGCGGCTGGCATCAAAGCTGAGGATTATTGCAACTCGCATGTGAAACGTGGCGTATAATTTAAATATATACAACATCCAAAAATTAGTAGACATGGTATTCTGTCATGGGTGGAAATGGCGAATGTTACATTGTGAGAGAATGTTACATTGTGATCACTTAAGCCAGCCGTACGATAGGTCGAAAGGCCTACGTACACCCACAGACTTCTATACCTACTTACCCATAATTATTACTTAACCTCATTAGCATGGCCCCTGCGCAAGGATGACACGCAAAATCGTGAAGCGTTCCACATTTTTAGGAAGCGACAACATAAGACTACCAAAGAAAAAGAAAAACACCTCACAAAATGGTATGATGTATAAAAATCTTCGATAGCCTGCCAAAGGAAATTCAAAACATGGAGAATATAAGGAGGTTTAAACTGAAGTGCAAAAATTATATTATAAAAACTTTTAAATGATTAGATGGAATGCAACATGTCCAAGTGAAATCGTGTATTAGCCAACACATTATGTGTGGAACTTAATTATTAAGATAAATAAATAAATAAATAAAAATACACTTTCGTCTCTGTGATATATCTATAATATACTTTTCCGGCCTCCTCACTCCACGGCACTGGCAGTCCGGGCCACCGTTGGTGGTGTCCGTCACGCACAGAGGTCGCCGCTCACCGTCCGGGCTGCCGACCAGCACGGACCAGCACGGACCAGCACGGACGCGTCCATTAGCCGGACACCACGCTGACCCCGCGGCCGTGGAGCCTAGCGGAAGTGGTCCAACCCACAATCACGAAATTCAATAAAACTATATACAGGGTGTAACGGAGCCAGTCCACAATACTTAACGGAACACATCCTCTGGGAACGCATGGTTATGCCTGATGCGAGAGAGGATTTTTTGATAGAGAGTTTGAATGAGAATGGGGTGTTTTTAGTACCAGGGCGTCGTCCTTCAAACGACGTCCTGGTAAGGAATGAAAGGCACTTCGGATGTTTCCGATCTTTTATCAGGGAGTGGGTGTCCCGCTGGGAGATATATTTTTCATTTAGTTTATTATTGTTTACGGGCAGAAGGGAATTATTTTCCTTCTGTTGAGTGCTGCTCCTGCACTGAGTATATGTTTTTCTGTCGGTTCTGACTTCATCGTGTTTTTCTTTTTGTTTGTCAATATCCCCTTGAGGGGCGGTTTACATTGTGACTTTAAGCCATCCACTAACTTTTCTTTAATTTTCTTATTATTGTTGCTTTTTTGTATTATGTTTTAATACTGTATTTAATTCTGTATTGTTTGGTTTTGTTTAACTTATTATTTTCTTTGTGTTTTATTTTTGAGTTATACGACTCGTTTTGTTTTGTTTTGTTTTATTTCATGTAATTTTTTCATTTTTTTAAATAAAGAATTATTTCACGGTGGGGGCAGTGAATGGTTTTTTCTGCGGCCGTGCGGTCCCGCGGTAGTTTATAAGACCGCTGCGGGGTGGCACGGTTTTACAAAGTAGTATTTAAAAAAATGTCAACCTGGAGTCGATTGAGTAGGACCGATAAGGAAGTTTTTGCTCTTAGAACGGTCCTGGGTAAGCGGTGGGTACCATTCAGTCAATACTTAACAGGTATATTTCTGCCTTGTCGTAAATTTTCAAGCACCCATGATCATCAATAGTTATGGATATATATAATATCAAAGAATGCATTGTTTTTTCAACATCTCTGGCTTTTTTTATGTAAAAGGTTGGACTATCAATTACAGTAACTTATATAAAATATGAAAAATTCTTTCGCTTCAATTCAAGTCAAATAAGATCGCTAGACCTTCCTGCTTCATTTCGATCTCTGATTGGTTGGCTTATTAGTTACGGCTGATCTTGACTCTGGCCCCATATCACCTAAATCTACGAGTATAATCTTAGTTTTATTGTTAAATAGGCTGTATTTTTTCACGCTGTTTACGTGATGTAAGAACTAGGTATTAGTATTAATAATAAAAATATATCAAAGATACGTAATATTCAGTAAAGATAAAATAAAATAAAATTAGATGAGTCATTACAAAGATATAAAGAAAAATTAATTGATAAAATGTTCGCTGCAGAAGATTGTTGTGGTAGGTGCCCAAATTATCACTCATTGCCAAAATGTTTTTATTAACATTCAACGTCACACACTGTCCGACTACTAAAAATTATCATTTATTATGTTTCAAATGAAAACACTGGAAATTAAGTACCTAATGAATTTTATTAAGTATTTTAATAAATTGACAAAGTCACTTAACACGAATTAAATTCAACACTAGTTTTAAATTCATGCTATTTCGCAATTTATCGCTCGTCTAAAACTTCGTTATTATCGCTGGGTAACACTTTAGAGTAATTTCTATTCAAATATCGCACACGAGTAGGTACTCCACTTAATTTAAAGTCGCTTGATGAACAACGCAGGATGGTAACACTGATTCCGACACGGTTCGCCGCTAGTATCGCGTCGGAAGAAACATCAAAATAACATTGTAGCGCCGCGGCCTCAGCCCGTTATTTATACACAATCGCGTTTGACTTTCGAATCCTCGAGACCGTTCTTTTCCTTTCCAGTGACCAGGAGAGGATGCCGTCGCTTTTAGACTATCCCAGACGTCTCCAGAGTTTTGTAGATAATAGGAGAATGTGGTATAAAGTGCTAGAGGGTTCGATATTATTGTGACATATTACGAGGAATTCCAATCGTGCGTAAATTTCTCCGACTCGTATCATCACGTTACAACATAAAAAATAAACCGATGATAACAAAAACATTTTATTTTTGTGTACTGAATACAGAAATGGATTAGAAAAGAATTGAATAGGTATTCTCATTACGATACTTATTTATTTATTTATTCACGCTCATTATAAGCTTTTACATATAAAAATGATGTAATATACAAAGAAGTATATAAAAAATATGAGGTGTAAGCAGTACAGATAAGATATAAAAATATAAAGTCATAGCACATATTTTATAAAAAATAGAAAAATATTAAGAACAAAGCAGTAATGTGTATGTAAAAAAAATATCTTAACAAGTAATAGTGGAAGTTAGTCTCTTTAAGTGTTAAAATTTTATTTTCACTAGATTGTCATTGAAAAGGCAACCATATAACTATATTCATTACCAGTCTTTAATATTCTGTTGATCACAGAATATGACTGGTAATTATTTCTGGAATTGTGGCAATAAGAGGTGACAATTTGTCAAGTTCCATGTAAGGATGGGATATTGTAATTGATACACACTACTGGGTCAGGGTTGTCCAACATATTATTTACAATTTTGTAAAGAAGAAAAATATCACAAATTTTTCTTCTATCATATAAGGTGTGTAATTTCAGTCTCTACAATAGTTTATTGAATTCTATATTTTGTTTTGTATGTTAATCTTATAGTTAATGTGTTTGAGAAATTTGCGTTGGACACGCTCAATACTGTCTATATGGCCTTTATAATATGGAGACCGAACTGTGTTTACTTACAAAGTGTTCGAACTCTTCGGGTTTCGCGCTTCGTGCATTCAAATAATTTTAGTTAATTGAAAACAAAGAAGATTGGTTATACAGGATGTCCCGTATCTTGTCATCAAGCCAAAATCGGGTGATAAGCCAAGTTATAATAGTCATCTGAAAAATATTTAAAAAAATAATAAAAACAGTCAGTTAAAACTGGGCAAAGTATTGATTTTGAATACTTGGTTTGGTCAAAAAGTGACATTTTCTTCCAAGTTGGAGCAGTTGGCTTTGAATTTTGG
>JADDOH010015342.1:0-62630 GCA_016648135.1 Agrypnia vestita
TTTACACAATTGTAACATTCACCATTTCCACCCATGATAGAATATACCATGCTTATTCATTTTTTGGAAGTTGTATATATGTTCAAATTGCGTGAAGCTTTCATATATGAGTTGTAAGCGCTTTTTGCATGCGGCCTGTACAACTACATACCTACTTTCCCATAATTAATACAGTTTCGTCTCTGTGAGATATCTATAATATACACTAATTGATTAATAATGTCTCTGTGACATAAATCCAGCACTGTTCTGAAAGATTTGAACAAACTCAAAATATTCTGAATGTTTTCCAATTGGAAATGGATTGAATTGGATAATCTAATTCAAAAATCATCAAATTTCAAAAATTATTTCACCAATATTTAGAATGGACTTTCAGGGTGAACATAGGCTATATAATATTATCCTTTTGAAATAAAAGTGCTTATCGTGGTGACTAAAGTCGACAAAAAGATGGTCGAGCGATGCGTTTTTTATGAACGCTGCCTTAACGGTAAAAGATATTTAAATACTTTTTCTAGAGAAATTGTAAATTTCTATGAAAAGTCCGGGACGACAAATGTCAATATGTTAAGGTTAATACACAAATTGATAAAATAAGACTAAAAGCTACTAAAAATCTACGCGTGCGAAGCCACAGATATAGCTAGTATGCCTATAAAATCTCAAATTCAGTACATTCAAAATTAATAATACTCAATGGCTGCATTAATTTTTCTTGGATATTACTACCCTTTTATTTTATTTATTTAATAGATAATACATACGATTTCTTTTATAAAAATGAGAACTAGTAAATATACAACCCTTTTATTTTATTTATTAAATAGATAATACATATGATTTCTTTTATAAAAATGAGAACTAGTAAATATACAACCATATTATTTTATGTATATATTTATGTATATATATATTATGTACATATATTACATATACTTGGGCATAAAAAACTTCAGTAACCTACCTACAGATATTAAGAAAATCGATGACTTACAACAATTAAAAAAATAAATAAACCAACACTTTAGATCGATACAATTTGACAATGCATAACAAGACATATAGCTAACAAGACATATAGCAATGACATATAGCTAACAAGACATATAGCAATTGACAATGCATAACAAGACATATAGCTAAGGAACAAATAAGCCAAATCCAAAATAAACTAATAAAGTGTAAGCCCCTCACCAAGCACATGAGCAAGTCTCATTTTTGGAGGCAAAGCAATAAAATAAAATGTATCCAAGTAGATTGTAATAGACAAATGTATTATGATTTAAATGTAGTTTTAATATTAAATAAATAAAAAATAAATAAAAAAAATAAATAAAAATGTGTTACCCCACCAAAAAGAATTAAGATTCGAACAAACAATGAGAATCAGGTAATATACTATTTATCTAATATATCGAAAGTTTTTGAATAAGCAGCTAAACTAGATTCAATCACAAATACTTTTTGCTTTTATACCCCGCAAATGAAGTATGAGGAAGCGATTTTCCACAGACCTTTGTGTATCCACGTACCAGCTGAATGTTTTGCAAATTGCGATACGGACCGACATCAATATGCAGACATCAGCTAGCGTAACGCGAGGTCTTGTCGGCTTTTTATTAATATTCCGGTCATGACGAAGAACTCACCGCAGAAGGCTACTGTTGACCCAGTAATTGTGTACGTACAGGGTGTACCAGAGCTAGCAGCAGAAACTTGGCCGGGAGATTCCTGACTATGTTACGAGTCTAAAATGTTCAAGCAACCATGACCTAATATCAATAGTTATGGAGATATGCAATATCGAAGTTTGCATTTTTTTTTTCAATATTTCTGACTTATTTTTTGTGAAAAGTTGAACTATCATCACAGTACCTTGTGTTGATTATGAAAAATTCATTTGCTTCAATACAATTTAAATAAAATGATAAAAACTTTGTAAAAAACAACTTATTATCATTTTATTCGACTTGTATTAAAACAAATGAATTTTTCATAATCGATATGAGTTACTGTAATGATACTTCAACTTTTTGCAAAAAAATAAGTAAGAAATATTGAAAAAAAATGCAATCTTTGATGTGGCATATCTCCATAACTATTGATATTACCCCATTGTTGCTTGAACATTTTAGACTCATAACACAGGCAGGAAGCTACTGGCAAAGTTTCTGCTGCTAGCTCTGGTACACCCTATATTTATTTGTAGTTGCTTTCGCAGAAAGCGTCAATAATCGCTACATTGTCATCATAGGTTTGCGGTCTTGGGGAATTTTGCGTATTGTGGGATTCTCTCCTTGACCCCAGGCCATACTTTCATCTGTCCTGGATAATCAATAACACAAGATTACAAATTTTTACTGGATTTTAGAGTTGTATCGGATTTGATTTTACTCTACAAAATTATTAACTCGCATTTTGACACCCCTGATATTTCGTGTTCGTTTATGTTTCATGCGCCTGAAGAACTACACGAATACCTAGGTACACTATTTTATTGCGACAACACTAGAACCAACTCACATTTTAACTCTCTTGTACCCAGACTGCACAGGCTAGGTAACACCTATGTGCATATCTCTGATATCTTTAATTCCAGTTTAGTACAATATAAAGATTCGCTACTAAGAGCTCTACACCCTGCCGTCCTGAATTCATAATGCAATCACAAACAAATTATTATACCCATTTGTTTAACCTTGTATATATTTCTCATCTCTTTTTTCTAAATTATGTTTTATCTTATATATTTCACACCTCCTATTTTTAAATTACTGTTATAACTTTAAACAACTATCTATAGGTACTATGTCAATTTTGTAATTTTTTGCTGTTCTACTCTTTGGATTTCTTGTATATATTATTATGTAAAAGATACTTCCGTGCCGTATATTGAAATAAATAAATAATGTCAATATATCCGAATTTTTGGTCTTCCTCTGGTTGAAATTCGGAGAAGATCCTGGTAGTCAATTTAATCTGGTCCTCTGTGTCCAACGTAGCCATACCATCTCAATTGCCTTTCTTCGTCTTGCTGTTGATGTCTGTGATACTCAGGCTTCCGTGAATGCGTGGATTTTTCTTATTTCTTACATTCGTTATTTATACTGTTATTTTCTGCTATTGTATTCAATAATATTTATTCTTTCTATCTATATCTACAATATATAAGGAATTATCATAACTAATCTTATATGATGTTTTGTCCTAATTTTGTTTCGTTTCCTCGGCACAGATTCACGATTCATCTTAGTGAGATGAGTGACTCATTTTCTATATATAAGTATTTGAGTGCACGACAAATAAATAAATTTTAAAAATTTAATAAAACATCAACGCACTGCGAACGGTGTACATAATATCGGTTATGTACAAGTGAATTGTTGCATAACTATCTAGCGTGCAGGGGTCATATAGCTTTGTCCCTTTCTCGCATTGATATTGTCACGGATAGTGGCTTTGGGAGACAAATGATAACACTGGAAATTAATTAGCGATTTATTAATTAATGATTAATTATTTAATTAAATTTATAATAATGACATACTAATTCGCAATTTATTACTCGACTATAAATTCTTTATTACCACCGGGACATACTTTATTTATCACTTGCTGAAATATTCCATTTAATTTTCATGCATTGAAGTCGCACTTATTTATTTCGCCAGTTAGGTATTTCGCTCGATTATTTCGCTTAATATCTGTCGCTCCGATTATCTCACGACTGGCCACCTCGGCCGTCAGTCAGAAATGTCAAAAATAACTCAATCGACGCAGCTATTGGTTCCGCTTATACATCCAATACGTTGGTCATTCGAACTGTCGAGATTATTTTATTTTCTAGTGTTTACGACCTTATTGTTGTCATCGACATTTTACGAGCGATTCTGTACTTAATTTCTTAAATACCTCGTTCAAATATCATCCTTCACACGCTACTGACAATCCTTGAAGTGCCATGACCAAAAAATCGACTCCGATGTCCGTGTGCAGGAATGTTCTCTCTGTGCGCAGCAGGTGCGGCTCCACGCTCGAACGGCGCGCTCACTTATCAATATGGTCCGCGTGCGATATAGGTTGTGACGTCACTCTCCGCTAGCCCCAGCTAGTCACAATCCAGCGGCCACTTAAGGACTAAATTGGACGTGTGAGGAGAATTCTTCACACCTGAGTCAGCGCGCCGTCGAGAGTCACGAACAATCACGAACGCGGGGTTACCTACACTGCAGCTCGAAGCGCGCACAAATAAAATAATATGCAATAAATCGACGGCTCCTACGTATAATATCGTAACCCGCAAAATTCAATTTTACAGGAGAAGGATTTGAACATATTTTCGTCCGGTATAAATCTAAATTGATTTTAGATTTTTGAATTTTACATTTCATTTTATTTTACTGTCATTTTTATTGCTTCTTGATTTTTAGATTTTGTTGTAATTTTGTTGCTTCTTGAATTTCAGACATAATTATTTTAATTTGTTGTAGTTTTATTGATTGTTGACATTCATATTTGATTTGATAACTATTATTTCATTTGCTGTAATTTTGTTATACTTTATGTTAAGTAATGTTTTATTTTTCTTTATATATCAATTTATTAATTGTTTTTGATAGAATTATACCTTATCTCCTTTTTTTATTATTACCTATCAATGTAAACATGTTTATATATATTGTTTCTTTAATGGTACGTTGTACCGTATATTAAATAAATAAATAAATAAATAAATATTGCCCAATTTTTTTGAAATTTCGTTTCAATATATAACTTTATACTGTAGTTTCATAAATAATCACAAAAAAGTCGAAATTATTAAAGATTTTTGTAGAAATGCACATACGATATTATACTTCGGAAAAGACGCGACGTAAAATATCGCATAAATGACTTACAACATTTTACTTCGGAAAAGACGCGACGTAAAATATCGCATAAATGACTAACAACATTTTACTTCGGAAAAGACGCGACGTAAAATATCGCATAAATGACTTACAACATTTTACTTCGGAAAAGACGCGACGTAAAATAACTTAAGCGTTACATACGATAATTTTCTTATGTTATTTTCTCACGCATATTATCGTAAGTGTTACATACGATAATTATTTTATGTAACTTTCCAACGTATATTATCGTAAGTGTTACATACGATAAAATTATCTTATGTTATTTTCCAACGCAAATTATCGTAAGTGCTACGTACGATAGTATACTTCGTAAAAAATATGTGATTGTTTGAGATACGATAAAATACGTCCGAAAAAAACGTTATTTATTGCAAAATATTTTTTTTTCTTTCTTGGAAATAAAGATATAATTAAATCCATATGAAATCGTCGATTTATGGGTTACGATATTATACGTAGGAGCCGTCGAAATATATAACACGTACAACACTGCGTTCAGTATAACGCTCCGCGTGTATTGATCATCGCTCTAGGATGACTATCTGTTAAAAGAATTAGCAGATTCCACTTGCACTATTCAATATATAGCACAAACATTAACGGGTTAAATAGCTCGTAGGCTCTGGGAAACTGAACAGGACCATATAAAGGTAAAGGATGTAAGACATCTAGTTCACAATAGAATAAAAAAAAGGTAAACAGAAGGAATTGCGTGCTGTCAGAAAATCTCGTAATATGTCGGACATTAACACTATGAAACGCTCTGGAACGGCTTACAACACTCTGGAATTATCTAAAACATTCATGAGAGATCTGGAAGCGATGGAAACATTCTTATAACACTAGATATATATGGAATAATCTCGGAGGTTCAAAAGCCAACGGGTTTCGTATAAAAAACGGTGTTTTGACGTTAAAACGAAGCTACATTACCAGAGGTAAAACAGACCGCAGTGTTGCCAACGCGCAGATTAATCCAAGTGACAGATATCGGGTAAAGTTCTTACGTGGAGAATTAAACGATATATTTCTAGCAAGCGATAATAAAGTATATCACACGAGTGATTGATTGTGAAATAGGGTGAATTAACGAGTAATGTTTAAATTTAATCCCTGTCCAGTGACTTTGTGAAATTGTTAAAATAAGTAATAAATCGTTAATTAATTTCCAGTGTTTTGATTTGCCTCCGTAGCCACGCCCCGTGACAATACTTTAATATTCAATACATTCAAAAAATTTCAAGCATTCATTATCTGATATCAATAGTTATATATGTAATATTTTATTTCACAATTATTCCTTTTTACAAAATCTAAAAAAAACTTAACCCATAAAGCAACGTACTGGACGCCTAAAAATGTTCTTAGGTTTTCACGGCCGTTCAGTATTTTCTGTGTATAGTTTTCTGGGATATTCTGCCGTGTACATTAACGTACGTGTGTAGCTTAAGTACTGTCTTGCAATACCGTACCGAAGTCAGGGCGTCTCCAATTTTGTTGTTATGTTAAGTACTGGATTGCAGTACCGTGTCGAATGCAGGGTGTGCGTGTCCTGATGTAGTGTGTTGTATATCTTCTAACGGATGTCGGACTGTGCGGATCGTCGATTTGATTCAACACACACTCATCACATCAGCTCTGATGATGGACCCTACAATAGGATCCGAAACGTTGGCCAGAGAGGTCACACATACACGGCAGAATATCCCAGAAAACTGTACACAGAAGATACTAGACGCCTTTCTGCAGTTTCATTATTACAAATTAACATGAATCTATTTCAAAATAAAACAACATTGCTAGTACAATATACATAAAAAAATACTTTGACACATATGTTAAATTATGGATTTGTTGTAATGATTAATTGATCCATCTTGTTTGTATTATCGCATTATGGATCGCTATTATGTACATTAAACTCTTAAGATTCGCAAACAAATAAACATATTTTGAAGTAAACTCATTTTTCACATCTCAGACCCACAAAACATCACATTGATATTTGTCTGTAGGTGCATCAATACATATATATAAATAAATTGTATTTACCAGAAATACATTCATATTAATTAATTACAATAGATCTTATAAACTCAAATACAAATCAACAATACAATACAACAATACAAGAAAAAATACAAATATTACCAAAATCAAAATAAGTCTTTTTTATTTAATAACATATTCATTAATTCTGTATTTTGCCCTTTTTTATTAATATCCATTTTGACACGACATGGGATTTTATTTAATATTTTTGGTATGACATATTTTAATGTTCTTTGTCCATATTTATTTATGACCTTCGGTATTCGTAGTCCTTCTTTAACCGTAAATCTGGTACTATGTTTATGAATCAATCTATGCTTATATGTCCCATCTTCATGATATCGTGTAATTAGTTTGTACCACAAGATAAGGGAATATTGAATAAAGGAAATGGACAATTTTTCTAATACGCAAAATACTAGGCGCGCAGAAAGGTCAACGCACTGTTTGAAGTTAAGTGTACGCGCGGTATTGTGCGACAACGCTTGGCACGGAAGGTATACGTACGTGCGATTTGTGTTTTGCAATCAATAACTTCCTTTTCGGTAATGACAATGAACAGGTAAATAAAATTACAAATGGTTACGGAATGACTAATACCTGCGTAATGCGAATTGCAGTCATATAAAATCTTAGAGCCAAAAACTGTAAGCACTATACTTTACTATAGTTACCAAATGTATTTTACGTCACATATTTAGTAATTATACTTTTTTTTAATCCTTCGTTTAATCACGAACTATAATCACCTACGTACAGAAAATATTTGGTTTAATAATTTCTGATAGAGCTATCATGAGTTATCCTGACCACAGTGAGGACATTTTTTCTAACGAACGGCTGAATTTTTGAAATCTTCCATTGAAACTTTTATAAAAATTGCTTAAACTAGCTGTAACCCGTCAAAAATGACGGAACATTAGTTCGCGTCTTTGCTAAGCCCTAGTATATATTTATAGTATTTGTAGCAACATGCGTTGAGCGGCCGGTTCGGGTTTGCTGGCCCGCGGTTCAAGCCCCATAACCGGCCGTTTAATTTGTTTTTTTAGCTGTGAACTCGAAACGAAGTTACGGACGGACAGACAGTCAGACAGATAGATGGACAGACGGACGAACAGATAACGAAATTATTATGTTTGATGTTGCTCTTTTATGAGCTTAAAAGTTTGAATAAAATCAAGATATATATTATAGGTATCTCATAGAGTCCAAGCTATTTTTTTGGGTATTCATAGGGTTAACTACCTATCGTATGGCTGGCTAAAGTGATCTTTTTACGTAATGTAACATCACCAATTTCACCCATGCTAGACTACCACATCAATAAAAATTGAATGTTATATGTGTGTTTAATTTTACATGCACGCCTTGTTTAATATATGATTTGTATGGTCGAATTTGTCATTCTAGTACAGATGTTGCCTTTGGTAGACATATCTATATTTGATTCCTTTTTTATACTTAAAAACGCTTTTATTATATTGAAGAAAAAGAGAAAAAATGCTTTTTTTAACATTCGAAACCCGTGTAATCCCTTAATATTTGATCACTACCACAAATTGTGCACACATATAAATGCATACGACAGATCACTTCAGTATCCCTGTCTTTTCTACTGTGTTAAAAATGAATGTTTTGTTTTCTGTAAAATGATGGAAACCTTTGTAAGCTGTCTATGATCCTAAAATAAGGGACTTCTATGATCCTTAAAATAAGGGACTAACCATTCTATAAATAAGCGCCTATTGTAATTAGTCACCAGTCACCAGGATGATGACAGAAAAAAGTGAAAACCTAATTTAAATGGTCCAGATTGGAGCTCCCTCTGTTTCTTATTTCACGTAGCTAGCTCACATGGCATGCTAATTTCATCTGCCAGGCAGATGCTGTTTGAAAAGAGATTTATGGGATTGAGAGAGTAATGAGGTGGGATTTATTAACTTAAGGAGACCTAGTTTAAGACGCCCGGGAAACTTAACCGTAATTCGAGTTGAATCTTAGCACTGGGAATTTAATATTGCCCCACGGTGCTAGGTATTCACTGAGTATATTTCAAAAAACAGACACACGTTTCAATGTTTGAAATGAACGAGATTGTATGTTGAAATTCAGACATTCTCAAGATACGATTTGAAATCTTTGATTTGAATTTGAAGTGAATACTTTATAAAAATTGTGCACCTTACATGAATGAAGTATGACAAGAAAAGAATTAGTAGGTATACCTACTAGGAAACTATATAATCAAAATGTGTGTAAATAATTTAAATGTGTGACTCATCCCTACAAAAGAGTTACAGGGGATGATGAACATGAAGTGATATACTGAGAAAAAATAGAGGACGGAACGGTTTTCTTGTGTATAACTATTGAATTCTGTAAATGGATTTTCCAGTGATAAAAAAGAAACAAATATTTTTTTTTTCGATAAATTCATCAATAAACGTTTCTTTTAATAAACAATAAATAACAATACTTTCAATAAAAAACAGAAAAGACGTGTGTTGGTGACGAGATAGGTCATAAATCATAAGTGGTTATCTACAGGGTGTCTCAAAGCTAGTAGCAAAATCTTCCGGGAATCTTGTTCTTTACACTTGGGTTGAAATGACGACATTTAGGGAGTTAAGGGACATTAAATTTGGGTTCGTTTTTCAATATTTCTGACTAATTTTCTGTACCTATCGCTATAGTAACTTGTATGGAATATTAAAAAATTATTCACTTTAATTAAGGTCAAATAAAATGACAAAAACCTAACAAAAAAATATTTTTCTTTAATTTGAGAATTTAGGTTTTAATAATTTTGTTTGACTTGTATCAAAGCGAATATTTTTTTAATTTTCTATGTATATAATTTACTTTAGTGATAGTCGAACGTTTGAAAAAATATTGAGAAAAAAAAGCAAATTTTGATTCAGAATATTTTGAGTTTGTTCAAATCATTCAGAACAGTGCTGGATTTTTTGCCACAGAGACATCATTAATCAATTAATGTATATTATAGATGTCTCACAGAGACGAAACTGTATTTTTATGGGAAAGTAGGTATAGAAGTCTTTTGGGTGTACATACGACTTACGACCTATCGTATAGTTGGCTTAAGTGATCACTTTACACAATGTAACGTTCGCCATTACCGCCTATGATAGAATATACCATTAGTAAACTTAGTAGTCGTTATTACATTGTGTAAAGTGATCACTTAAGCCAACCATGCGATAGGTCGTAAGTCCTATGTACATCAAAAAGACTTCTATACCTACTTTCCCATAAAATACAGTTTCGTCTCTGTGAGACATCTACAATATACATTAGCAAATTTTGATGTCGCCCATCTTCGTAATTATCGACATTTCTATTTTTTTCAATTCAAAATTGTTTGAAGAAGTCTTCCCAAAATTAATCCTACTAGTTATGAGACACCTTCCATAATTTAAGTTAAATAAATAATCGTAGGGTTAGTCATTGCATTAATTTATTATCATAAAAATGGATTAAATTACCCACATTTCGTCCCCTCATAAATACGCTCAATTGATTGATTAAAAACACGTGTCTTGACGTTTGTAGGGGGAAAACATTTACATATATATGACAAGTGTATTATAAAGCTCTTGCGTATATGATTGATGATTGACTATCTAGTATTTATTTATATTTGGATGACTAATATAGCTCTGTTTTCGTGAGAACTCACCTCAAGGGCGCTTTGCACTAAAAATTATTTTACAAAACAACTAACTGCCTACAAGACTTATTTACTACTCTTACTTTACTTCGCGTCTTTGATAGGCCCTAATATATATTTATAGTATATTTTTGGCGCTCCACGGAGAGGCGGCCCAGTAACCAAGGCGGCCCGGGGTTCGAGTCCCATCTCCGGCCGCTTAATTTATTAATTACGAAATTACGGACGTTACATGAAGTTATTCGGATAGAAAGACGAACAGAAAAAGAAATTATTATGTTTGACTAGCCCTAAACCCGTGAAAAAATACGGGAAATAATAATTTATAACGACCCTTGCATGTAACATGAGTCGCGTGCTGATGGCTTGTCACACTCTAGTCCTCTAAAGTTGTAATTCCAGAAAGTTACGGATGGACAGACATTCGAAATTAATATAGTTAATATACTTATGGAAGGAAATTATTAAGGAAATTAATATACTTATGGAGGGATACGTAAATAAATATAGTTAATATACTACTACAATATAGTATAAATTAGTATAGTTAATATACTTATGGAAGGGATATGGAAAAAATGGAATTGAGGATTAAATCTATAGCTGAGAGGAGCGGAAAAAATTAGATTTTTTTGCATACTTAGAATGGAGACATTAGTTTTGATTGTTATATGTTGGAAGAATTGGAAGGGTTAGTTGTAGAGAATTTGAGGGTGACCATATTTAGAACTGGGCTACGCGATAAATTGTTGATTAATAAATAAATATAAAAATTAATAAATACATAAATTGACACGATAAATAAATTGTTGTTGATTTATCGCGTAGCCCAATTTAAGATATGTTCTCCTTCCTCTACGCCATACCTCTTCTCTCTCACCTAAACCCTACCAAAATTGAAGTTTTATCTCTTCTCTTCTCAATACTTTCATTGTTTTTAATTCAGTTTTCAACTCTTTTGAAGGCTCAGTACTGAGCCGAAACTAGTTGGTATTTATTCAATAAAGTGGTATTTTACAGTGGTTTTTTTATTTAAAATATCAAAATACATACTTCTAATCGTCAAAATGTTCATAAAAATATTTTAATGTAATACTTTTTACTCTAATGCAGGGTTCGCTGTCCAGCATTAGAGTACAGATGTCACGATATATATCATTTGATATTTATGCGGATATATATATATATATATATTAATATTTTACTGTCCACTGAAGTATAAATTTAGCAGACTGATATTTGCAGGCAACACTTAGCAAAAAGCAACAATTGGGTTTGGGATCTCAGCGCGAATACGGAAACGGAAAGCATAGAAGAAATAGAGGATGTAGAGTCCGGAAGTTAACTTGGCTGGAAGCCAGACGATGTAGTCCCGCTTATAAATCTGTGCACGAGACCTGATCCTGAATTTGATTGATAAATTAAACTTGTGCTGACAAAAAATGAAAGCCACTGCAGATTATATCATTTGTTAAGTTTTGATTAATAAAAAGTGATTATTATTATTAATTTCAAATACTCTAGCCACTGCAGATTACATAATCTGTAAAGTGTTGATAAAGAAAGACTGATTATTATTCATTTCAAATACTCTAGCCACTGCAGGTTTTAATAAAATATATAATATATTTTCTTCTAAGTGTTGATTAAATTTGGTTATTATTCGATATTCTTTTATTTAACGCCTTTCGTATGATGTTTGGCCTTCCCAGATATTGCAGCGCTTCCGGTATGCTCACTGAGGGGCGTGTTCCCAACTTTGCAGCCCTCATAAGATCCAGGGTGGCAGGGATGAGGGAAAGGATATACAGCTCCGGAAATATCCTTATCCTGGAAGCCCGCCTTACTCCAGCATCCAGCATCGATGCACACTGGAGAAAGATACTGGCCCCTCATAATCGACTTGCCATCGCTCGCTAAAGCCGTATTTTACCATATATTTCTTTTAATTCTTTTAATACTTTTAATACTTATAATACTTCTCTTCTATTTTATATGATTTTCCTATTTCTCTTTTGTTTTATATAATATTTTTAATGTGTGTATCTACTTTTATATGGAATGTGTGGGATTGCACGAACCTCCCCGCATTCTGGAATAAAGTTATATTTAATTATTATTTATTTTTATTGTATTACTTTTTTTACAATATAAATAAACATCAAGAAATCAAGATCGTATTTTATTATTTAACCTTATCATTTTGACAGTTCAAACTACTTACATAATGAATATTGCTTCTTATTCTTATCGTTGATGTACACCTATCGGATATATATAAAATATCGGATATTTTGTCATTTTTTATAAAAATCGGATTTTTGCGAACCCTGCTCTCACTAGTCACTCTAGTAGCATCTATTGGGGTCAAGAATGACCCATTGACGGTCTATTTGTTATGCTCTTATTCTTATCGTTGATGTATACCTATTGGATATATATCAAATATCTGATATTTTGTCATTTTTTATAAAAATCGGATTTTTGCGAATCCTGCTCTCACTAGTCACTCTAGTAGCATCTATTGGGGTCAAGAATGACCCATTGACGGTCTATTTGTTATGCTCTTATTCTTATCGTTGATGTATACCTATTGGATATATATCAAATATCTGATATTTTGTCATTTTTTATAAAAATCGGATTTTTGCGAACCCTGCTCTCACTAGTCACTCTAGTAGCATCTATTGGGGTCAAGAATGACCCATTGACGGTCTATTTGTTATGCTCTTATTCTTATCGTTGATGTATACCTATTGGATATATATCAAATATCTGATATTTTGTCATTTTTTATAAAAATCGGATTTTTGCGAACCCTGCTCTCACTAGTCACTCTAGTAGCATCTATTGGGGTCAAGAATGACCCATTGACGGTCTATTTGTTATGCTCTTATTCTTATCGTTGATGTATACCTATTGGATATATATCAAATATCTGATATTTTGTCATTTTTTATAAAAATCGGATTTTTGCGAACCCTGCTCTCACTAGTCACTCTAGTAGCATCTATTGGGGTCAAGAATGACCCATTGACGGTCTATTTGTTATGCTCTTATTCTTATCGTTGATGTATACCTATTGGATATATATCAAATATCTGATATTTTGACATTTTTTATAAAAATCGGATTTTTGCGAACCCTGCTCTCACTAGTCGCTCTAGTAGCATCTATTGGGGTCAAGAATGACCCATTGACGGTCTATTTGTTATGCTCATGCTTCATTGTACGGGCTGCGCGCTTCTACCTTTTGTCTTGCGTATAGAATGTAGTTCCTAACGATATAAATGAAAACAAAACGCCTAGATTGAAGGGAGAGAAGGTGTTACTAATTATAAACCGGTGGGTTGCGTTCCAAATTTTGTTTCGATTGTTATACTGACTCAACCAAAATTTCATTTTATTGACATATGATATCAACCAGTTACGTTTGCACGTTAATTCATTCAAATAAGTGCGATTTTCGTTTATACGAAATAACTACCTGTTTTTATCTCGGATTTTTTACGGTTTCTATTGACATAAATGATAAATAGAGAATTTAAAATATCTGAACAAATAAAACTATGTAAATATAACATTTAAGACGTGTGCGATACGAGGTTTTGCCTGTTTTGCATATAATGTAACGTATTTACATAGATTTAAATGTAATGACGCATCGTTGTGTATATAATGAAAATTTATGACGATGTAAATTGTATGTCTTTGTCTGGTAAGAGCAGTCTTATGTGCTTAGAAATCATATATAACTGAGGATGATTTTAAAGTCCCTAGGACATGTTATATTTTAAGTCTTTTCATTATTTTAGTAGTTCAGTAACCACTTCTTGATAAATACAAATTGCCATAAAATTTTATTCAATAATTGCAAAAATTTCAATGATGTTAAATAATGGCATACAAAGATTAAAGAACATATAAGATTTAAAAATTTGTTTCTTTACTTTGTAATACACACACACACAATGTCAGTTATTAAATTACTACTATAGTTTCGAGAGAAGCAGTCCCTCTCATCATCAGGTATAGGTAATAACTAACTTAAATACAAAATTATCGAATAATGAAGGGTATTTTTTTCGCCGAACAACTCTAGGAATGGTGAAGTGGACTGAAATGTGATATTATTTATTACCCAATTAGATTGAAAATTTTTGTATTTAAGTTAGTTATTATCTGAACCTGATGATAAGAGGGACTGCTCCTCTCGAAACTATAGTTTTAATTTAATAACTCATATTGTGTGTGTGTGTGTGTATTACAAAGTAAATAAATATATTTGTAAATTATAATGTTGCACCACAAAGTATCTGCCAAATCTTTCAATGATATTAACATATAAGATGCTTAAATAAATCAATTTTTTCCGAATTTGCTTTGGCAAACTATTGAGAATAACCATAGTTTTGTTTATAATATAGGAGTCAATATTCTTCACATTGATAGTAAAAGTAGACGTTTAAATAATATAGAAGCCCTGGAAATTAATAAATTCATAAATAATAATGAATGTATGAAGAATAACCAAAAAAATCTAACGTACAGTCCTACCTGGAATATGTTCCCATTCACCCTATCACCGTTTCTTTCCCAACCCCCACTATTTACCCTCATTTGGACAATTGACACCAAGGTATGATTGTTCATAACTTGTAAAGTTTATAAACTGTCAATATAACTTTGTTTATAAGTTTGATTTAACACAAAGTGCTAGTAACTAAAAAAATGTAAAAGAAAATATTGTCCCTACAGATAATTAAAGATTAGAAACATAGAATATATATAGAAACGAATAAACAACTAAATGCTAATATTTTGAAGACATAAATTACAGATATCTCGTAGAGACGAAGCTATTGTTATATGGAAAGTAGGAATTGAAGTCTTTTAGGGTATCCATAGGGCTTACGACCTGTGTTCTTGAAAAATACTCAAAATATTCTGCAAAATTTTTGATTATTATGGTCTTGAGATATGTTAAAAACAGATAATTTATATTAAAAAATAAATACACAACAATAAAAATCTAATTTTAAATAAATCTTTAGAGATCGGCGTGTAAAAGTACCGTCATTTTTGACGGGTTACAGCTAGTGTACAATATTTTAAGCCAGTGAATATTTTATAGTTAATTTTGTAATACCATAGATACAGTTTACCAGCCGGTTGTCAATGGTGTTTATAGATAGGTAGTCCAAGTGTGACATTCAAGAAATAAAAAATTACACAATTATCTTTATAACATTGTAAATATAAATAATAATCATATAAACTCACCGTTGACGTGCGGCAATCCAAAATTCAAAAAACCGTCAAAAAATTGCACCACAAATGTACAAATACGAAAACAACAACTCTACAAAAATTCTATGTTTTCGTACAACTTTCTCAATACATTTGTCGTCAGATAGAAGAATACGGTTAACAATAACAATTTCAATACGTAATAACTATCTTGCATTTTAGCTGAGGGTCACTTGAAACTCATAAAACTTTTCTTAATTTTTTTATTTTTTTTAAAACACTTGTTTATTTTCGAACACCTTTCCAAAACTTTATCGTATTTAAATTTCGAACCGCGACGGCTTCCTGTCAAAAACTCTTCCCGCGCTCAAAATCGAACAGCGCGCCAAAACATCTGGTTGTCAACTGAGGCGCGAGGCAACTTGTTGCTTCGCGTGAAAAAAAACGAGCGAGACGCCCGTATAAAATCGCTACCGCTACCAGCGTCAAACCAAACAAAAACATTCACTAAAGTGTTGAAAAAAAATTTTAACTCTCGCGTTCTTTGGTCGCAATACCGTGTACCTTTTGACTCGGTCAGCATGATTTCCTATGCACGCTACCACGGATGCTCGTCGTCGAGCTGGGTGACGAAGCGAGACGGCTGTACCGGAGGTCATGGATAGTAATGATTGCTGAGAAGGTAGTTATTTACTATGAATCACATGTTTGCCCTATAGTTACAGTATGTATGTATACTAACACAAAATACTACGTATATAAAGTGCATTTATTAATGAATTATCTCGAATCCGTTTCTGTTATTAGAATGGAAAACGATTTAAACCTTGGGGTATATTTTTCAAGGAAAATTTACGTTTCCTGTGAAATAAAAATGTTAACTGATTATTACATCCGTTAAAGAGTCTTTTAACGGATGTTGTAAGTGGAAATTGCAAAGAAAATGAGGCGAGTGTTGAAGGCGACAGGAACAGAGGACTTCCGCAAAAGACCTGGCGTGATTAGATTAACCAAATATTGCAGGGCGGTCCTTAATGTATTTTAAAAATATTTTTTTATGTAAAATGTCCATCACATGCGATTTTATTATATTAATTAAATCATTTTATTATACAGGGTGATTTTATTATACACAAAACTTTACACGTAGATTCCTAATTAAATGATTAGTTCAAAATGTTCAAGTAGTAATGTCATAATAACAATAGTTATGGAGATAAACAACTTCAAAATTGCATTTTAAATAAAGCTTACTTTGGGTCAGATCTGTCGTACGGCGTAGATATGTGTAGCGGACTGACATATAAACAGTTAGATGGACTGACAGACATACCTACAGACAGTCGGGTAGACAAACAGACATTAAGTTTTATAAGTAGATAAAGATTTTACAACTCGAGTTTCGTGAGTATAAGAATGTCTCATGGAAAGGTGAATTTTTAATCCGATTCTATATCTGCTTTTATAGTTATATATAATATTTTATTTTATTTTATTATAATTAATATTTTATATTATATTTTAGGCGTCAAGACGTACTAAATAACTTATGTTAGTAGGTAGTATGCGTCCTTCTTGTCCCGTTAATCAATCTATAAATATACAGGGTTATTTGTAAAACATTAATAACCTCGCAGGACTATATTCCTGTCTTGATTACGAGTCGAAAATATTCAAGCTGTTATGACCTAATATCAATAGTTTAGGAGATATGCGACATCAAAGTTTGCATTTTTTTTTCAATATTTCTGACTTATTTTTTGTAAAACGTTGGACTATCATTACAGTAACTTATATCGAATATGAAAAATTTATTCTCTTTAATACAAGTCAAATAAAAAAATAAAAACCTCGGAATTCCAATTGGAAAACATTCCAATTGGAATTATTTCAGGGTTTTTATCATTTTATTTAACTTGTTTTGAAACTAATGAATTTTACGTAATTGGTATGCGTTACTGTAATTATAGTCCAATTTTTTACAAAAAATAAGTCAGAAATATTGAAAAAAAAATGCAAACTTTGATGTCGCATATCTCCATAACTATTGATATTAGGTCATAATAGCTTGAGCATTTTCGACTCACAATCAAGACAGGAATATAGCCCTGCGAGGTTATTAATGTTTTATAAATAACCCTGTATATAAAAAGAAACCCATGTTTCCCTACCCGCCAAGTTTTCTCCACAACCAGCCACAACCACCCACCTGTGGTTATGGTGGTGGATAGCCCTTGGTGTCACATCGAAAATATGCGAGTTTGGTGGGGGTGGCTGTGCGTGGGTGGGAGTGGGTGACGAAAACGTGCTTTTTAGCACATTGTTTTGTTATGGGAAGGCCGCAAATGCTTCAGATTGTTTCAAAATAGGCCCGCCGACTGTGTCGGTGAGTCTAGAAGGTACCGGAAAACACGCTCTAGAAAGTTTTGGAAGGAGAAGGTTCTAGAAAATTCCCGAAAGTTCTATATGTTTCTAAACTGAGTGGCGGAAGAACTTTTCAGAGAATGTCACGTCCTGGACATCAATCAAACATATTTACTCAACACTTTAAAATATTTTTTCCGACATAAACAAGATCACCAACAAATAACTCACTCACATTCAACAAGGGCACAGGTGAACTGCAACTATCTTGTACCAAAATTCAAAAAAACTTTTTCACAAAGATTTCACCTCTTCCAAGCACCAAAAACATTCAATACTCTTAACACTAAACTTAAAACATGTAGCCATAGTCTCGCGTATTTTTCTTCTAAAGTGAAACTCTGGCTGCATGAAAAGGGAAGGAAGCATGCCCAAAACCTATTAAAAGCCATCATATAAACTAAATTTAAAATATACTATTCCTACAAGAACATTTACTGTCACTTACTGTCTTACTGTTACTGTCATCTTTTTAAATACTTTTAATTGTTTTATTTTATTTTATTTTATTAATATCCTATTCAGATCATTTTTTTCACTTACTGTCTTACTGTTACTGTCATCTTTTTAAATACTTTTAATTGTTTTATTTTATTTTATTTTATTAATATCCTATTCAGATCATTTTTTTCACTTACTGTCTTACTGTTACTGTCATCTTTTTAAATACTTTTAATTGTTTTATTTTATTTTATTTTATTAATATCCTATTCAGATCATTTTTTTCACTTACTGTCTTACTGTTACTGTCATCTTTTTAAATACTTTTAATTGTTTTATTTTATTTTATTTTATTAATATCCTATTCAGATCATTTTTTTCACTTACTGTCTTACTGTTACTGTCATCTTTTTAAATACTTTTAATTGTTTTATTTTATTTTATTTTATTAATATCCTATTCAGATCATTTTTTTTCCTTTGTCTATAATATAATTAATTAACACCATTATTAAATTGTAAACATTTAATTATTACTATTACTTAATTTTAATTGGCAATAAGATTTATTCACAAATGTTATATAAATAATAAATATTCTTGAACATTATACTACTGGAAGAGCACTGTCTGCTATAATACAGTAAATTACTAGTGTAGCAGGCAGGGCGTCAAATCAATTTAGTGTTTACTTGCTGCCAAGACACTCAACAACAATGAAAAAAGCTTCATTAAATTTTGTAAACACTGTAAACATTTGTAACATTGAACATTGAATAAACATTTGAATTTGAATTTGAATTTGGAATGTGTCGGTGTGTCTAGAAGGTTCCTGTACATTCGATAAATTTCTTGAAATTTCTGGAAGGAGAATGTTCTAGAAGGTTCGCGAAAGTTCTATGATGATCCAAACAGTGTACTAAAAATTTACGCGTGCGAAGCCGCGCGGGCAAAGCTAGTTAAATATACAATAATAATCTTAAACCACAAAGTTAACGATAGAAAAATTAAACCTTTTTTTACGGACAGTTCAAACTCAAAATAAAAAAAAACAAGTTTTATGAGCATTCAAATTTAATGTTAAAAAATTAAGATAAAAAATATTATTTAATGTATGTAAATAACAAACGGTCACAAAATATTTTTTATGTATTATTTTCCTGATAGAATTTCTTTGCCACGTCATACTTAAGTAACATTTTAATAACTTTTTTATGGAAAGATAAAATGTAGATAAAAATGTTGAGAGTAGTAAAAATAATATATATAGTTAGGTCATTGATCATTAATGTGTACGAAGGCTGGCAAATTTAAAAGAAATGTATAAAAATAATTTTCAATCTGGTGAACCTAATAGTAATTTAGTATTACTTTGATAAACTTTATAGTGATATTTACCCAGAATTTTTTCTATTAATATGGATAATTAATTATATGTCTGTCACAGATAAACAGGGAAAAGATATCAAGCAATTAAAAATCGATTTATTGTCCGTAAAAAAGTATATATATTTTTAATATTAATGACATCAAATGTTTAACTACACTGCTACAAAGAGTGTGTAATGGAGTTCTGATGTTAACTATGAAACTGAAGCCTGGAATTGGCAAAAAAAGAACGAAAATTAACTGAATGCGGTAGAAATGCGGTGGCTTAGACGTATGTGCGAAAATCTTTCCATAGTTATTGATATTAGGTCAAGTAGCTATGACCAGCATTAGTTTTTTTTAAATATTTCTGACTTATTTTTTCAAAAACGGCGAAATATCATTACACTCACTTATATCAAATGTGAAAAACTCATTCGCTTCAATACAGCTCAAATAAAATGATAAATATCTTGTGAAAAAATCTATTTTAAATTTGTGCACGGTTTTTATTATTTTATTCGACTTGTATTATTGTGTTTGTTTGTAAACGAATTTTAATGTAATACTAATTCAACTTTTTACAAAAAATAAGTCAAAAATATTTTTAAAAAATCCAAAATTTGATATACTCAATAACTATTGATATTAAGGCCATGGTTGCTCAAACATTTTAGACTCATTATCAAGGCAGAAATCCATCTATAAAGTTTTTGCTATTAGCTATGATACAGCCTGTATAAATTTGAATCGGCAACAACAATGATCTAACAATACCGGCTACTTCACGCTTGATAGCACGAACGAATACATTCGTCTCAGTCACACTTGTGAATCAGCGCGTACCCTCGGGCGACTTTCTCTTTCACACTGAATCAGAAAAATAATGAAGCTGTTTGAATTTTGAATTATTGTTCTATTTGGTTGCATTAATTGTAGGTAGTTTAATTTTTAGCTATGCAATTTATTTATTTTTGTCGTCTTTGATTTTTAGGCCGCATAAAAATCGGCCGCGAATGTTTTTATTACATGTTATAAAACGGAAATTGTATCATAATTATTTTTTTAAATTAATAATAGAGATTAGGATGTAATACATATTGGGGGTTAAACACAGACCACCACAATATACAGGGTGTCTCATACCTAGTAGCAAAAACTTTACAGGTGAATTCCTGCCTAGATTATGATTAGAAAATGTTCAAACGCAATTTTTTCAATATTTTGAAAAATAAAAATTGAACAATCATAAGAGTGACTTACATCGATATTCATTCGATTCAATACAACTCAAACAACGTTGAAAAAAATCTAATTTCAATATTTGTAAGGTTTTCATCATTTTATCGATTTTTTTATAATCGATATAAGTTACTGTAACGATAGTTCAACTTTTTGTAAAAAATAATTCAGGAATATTTAAAAAAAATGCAATCTTTGATATTGCATATCTCCATAACTGTTGCTAGAACATTTTCAACTCATTATCCAAGCAGGAGTCTACCTGTGAAGTTTTTGCTACTAGCTATGAGATACCGTTTATAGACGTGACCAAACTGTTTTTGGTGTACGGTGTAGTTGCTGATTCCACTACGTTTTGAAACAATTATGAAAAAGTCAAATTGAATACTCTGAAAGAGTATAATATCTTAGTAAATGAGTCGCGCTTTCTCACAAAAATACGTTTTACTTGAGGAGACTCGGTTTGGAGTGAAATTTATTAACTGCATTTTAAATTCGTCTTAAATGAATGCGAAGGGGACATACTTCCGCTGTATCCCAATCTCCTCTCTGTACATTTTTTTACTTTGTGATCACAATCGAAAATTTTGTTTTGTATTTTTATTTCATAAAATGTTCAGAGTAGGTACCTATGTACGCAGATTTTTGTAAGTGGGATGTAAAGGTTTTTACAAAGCATCCAGTTGTTTTTTTCTATTTTGAACATGTTCTGGAAATACATATGTCTAGGAAAAAAAAAGAAATTAAACATTTATCTGATAGAATATTATGATATATTAAAATATGAATAATCCCAATTAAAATAATTTCGTTGTCTATCCGACTATCTGTCTGTCCGTCCATCTGTCTGTCTGTCCCCGTAACTTCGTGTAACGTCCGTAATTTCGTTCGGATTCACGGCTAAAAAACGAAATTAATCAGCCGGAGATCGGGCTTGAACCCCGGGCAAGCAAATCAGAACGTGCCAACGATAGCGATGTTGCTACCGCAACTAAGCAAAGAAAGGAAAGTGCCAGAAAATAGGTACCTACCATAGGTATATATATAGTCCTATATTGCTAAGGCCCATAAGTGGAGGTGTCACGGACTAAGCGGGGCAGAAAATGCTACTTTTATCTCATTTCTGTCACTTGACCTGTTGTGCGCAAGCGTCGTGACTCAATTTTCTACGTGGCGGCGCTGATTGGATATAAATTGGCGCAAATACTCGGACATGCGCATAAGGCTCGAAGTGACACCGGCGTGGGTGAGACAAACATATACAGGGTGTACCAGATCTAGCAGCAGAAACTTGGCCGGTAGATTTCTGCCTATGTTATGAGTCTAAAATGTTCAAGCAACCATGACCTAATATCAATAGTTATGGAGATATGCAGTATCAAAGTTTGCATTTTTTTTCCAATATTAACAGTAACTTATTTCGATTATGAAAAATTTATTCGCTTTAATACAAGTCGAATAAAACGATAAAAACCTTACAAAAATTGAAAAAAGTTTATTTTTACATGGTTTTTATCATTTTATTTAAGTTGTATTGAAGCAAATGAATTTTTCGAAATCGAAATGAGTTACTGAAATGATAGTTCAACTTTTTGCAAAAAATAACTCAGAAATATTGGGAAAAAAATGCAAACTTTGATATTGCATATCTCTATAACTATTGAATTTGGTCATGGATGCTTGAACATTTTAGACTCATAACATAGGCAGGAATCTACCGGCCAAGTTTCTGCTGCTAGTTCTGGTACACCCTGTATTTCTGCACTGTAGTGATTTCGCCTATTTTCAGACCCTGCTAGCAATATAGGAGTATTACATATATGGTACCTACTTGCCCGAAAATCTGAAATAAATTTGCACTTTTTCGTGTACTTATGTATGTTTGACAAAAAAGTATGTAAGAATGCTATAGCATCAAGTCAATGTGCGAAATTTCAGCTTGATTGCATGACGGGAGTGTGTTAATTTTTACTTACATGATATAGCCACGTTCTCGCGGTGAAGTTAATATAAATGTTTGATAAATACATACTTCTATGGAAATTTTCATAAAGGCGTATATGTATTATGCTTATTATTATTTTAAATGATTTATTATTAGTCAAAGTCCTACCTTAGCGCCATGTAATGAATGCGCTAGGAATGTTCGCTACAAGGACACGTGACAAATCGTACCTACCAGCTCTGCTGAACAAACAAATCGAGCCAGTCATCACAGAACATAACCTCAATTCTCCTCTCGTTGGGGAAGGCGATGACTAGTAGACGCCGCGTCACCAAATATTCCTGGAGATTTATACTCAACATCAATGAATCTTCTACCGGTTTGTTTGAATTTTAGAAATGAACTTTAATAATATGGTTTTGCATTAGTCATTCACTACGGCATGCTACTAACATTATATAATTATACTATCAAGGTCATTAAATTTCCTTTCAACTAATATTGCATTATTTGAATGGAATATTTTAAGTCACAGATATACAGGGTGTAACAGAGCTATTCCAAAATACTTAATATGTGGATTATTCATGTCCTAATATCAATAGTTATTGGGAATAAGCGACATCAAATTGTGCATTTTTTTACAAAATTTCTGACTTATTTTTTGTGAAACATTGGAATATCTTTACAGTAACTTATAATTATATGAAAATTCATTCCCTTTAATACAAGTCAAATGAAATGGTAATAACCTTGTAAAAAATATTTTCAATTTAAGCAAGGTTTTTATCATTTTATTCGACTTGTATTAAAGCGAATGAATTTTTCGTAATTGATAAAGGTTATTGTAATGATAGTTTAACTCTTTGCAAAAAATAAGTCAGAAATGCAAAATTTGATGTCCCATATCTCCATAACTATTAATATTAGGTCACGGTTGCTTGAAAATTTTCGACTCAATTAAAGCAGAAATCTACCTGTAAATTATTGCAGACTAGCTCTGTTACAACCTGTGTATTTCTATTAGGACTCTGTTAAAAGGCAATTTTAAACTTTAATGACTAAACTAATCAAATTATATCACTCTAATTAAAATACTTATTTTCTAACTTACTTACCATCACACCGTTTCCCCGCGGGGGTAAACAGAGAGGATAGAGCGCCACACTCTTCTGTCCTGACATACAAATCTCGCCTCATCCACATTCATACATCTTCGCATGCAAGCTCGCCGGTTGTTGAGGCTTCTAGCGGGACCATCTTCCAGTATCTGGTTAATCTGACTGTTAAAATACATTTAGCCATTATCTGAAACAAGCAAAATTGCTTTTTATGTAACTTGACAGTCATTGTATAACATTGTAATGAGCCAATTTTGAAGTTTTAAGTTTGACATGTTTGAAATGAATAAATTCAATCAATTAGAAATCTCATTATTCATAATTGTGAATAACTTAACACTTGTTTACGGTTTTGGGCTTTCTGATTGATTGATTGAATTAATTAATTTCAAATCTGTCAAACTTAAAATGTCAAAATTGGCGACAGTACAATGTTATACAATAACTGTCAATGGCAATATTGCTTATTTCATAATACGGCCGAATGAATTTAATTTGATTAGATAAATACGTAACAGATCTTACATCACTGATCATATAATATGTTTTATTAAAATTGTCACTAATTTTCTTATATATTTATTTAGTATTATTTTCTCTATGTACATGTTTTATTTACTTTAGCTATTAATATGTAAGAACATTTCAAAATTATTGTCTATGTGAAACATACTAGGACATAAGATAACATGTTCGATAGTGTTTGTTTATACCCTTCTACATACATTATCAATAGTATGTTTTATATTTCCAAGGCGCTAAGTGAAAATGAAAGATATTTATTATCAATTACTGCAGATTACTAACAGATCGTTAAAGACCCTGACAATTTATTTTAATGATGTGGTATACGTTTATAAAATACTGGAAACATTGGCAGAATTTATTATGAAAATTAATGCAAAACAACATCATACCAAAGATGAAATAAAATGAGACTTCTATACAGGAAGTCCATATATAAAAAAATCTATGATGTTCAATGCAAAAAAGATTTTTAATAAAATGAAACAAGAAAATACGAACGTTAGAAATAAGTGTTATTTGGAAATAAAGCTAAAAATGTGAACCTGTCTATTAAAAAAATATGATGGTTAAATATGGGTAAATATTGTTTGTTTATATTATATATGTGTATACAGGGTGTAACAGAGCTAGCCTGTAATATTTTAAGAAATAAGTCAGAAGTATTGAAAAAAAATGCAAACTTTTAAGTGGTTTATATTTATTTATTAATAATACGCTCCCTGCATTCAGGGACCAATTGGGTTTTTACATAATATAAAACACAAATTGTTCAAGTAGTATAGCTACATAAGTATATAAGAAAAAAAAAGAATATAAACAAGATAAAACAATACGTGTGAGGTATAAAAGCAAAATCAACTATATCTTTATTATTATGTATGTATCTATTCCTTCCAAAATCGTGTTTCCAATAAATTTATAGGCTATATTTTCTATTCTTTCTTGAATTAAGTGCATTCATTTTTTTTGGATATAACTGTCTTTACTTTTATACTCCACATATAATATACACGTATGTATAGGGAATACATGAAGTATGTAAGCAAACTATAAAATGGATTATAAGTATATTTGTTTTATGTATGTGTATAGAATAGAAGTATTAAATATATCAACAGGGTTATAATGAATATCTTGGTGGTGAAATCTATATATAGGTGAATTCATAATACAGTTAGTGCACTGGGTACCTATATAAAATAACTCGCCCTATCGCGAAACTGACCGCCCAAGTACTCTCTGAATAATCTCAGGGGTATTCAACATACCGTTCATAATTTTATACAGAGAACATAACATCATAACATTTCTTAGAGTTATCCAACACGACAGCTAAGCTAAGTACACTCATTAAGATATCAATATTAATTTGGTCCGAAGAAATAAATTGTGTATTTTACATTTTTTTAACATAAATTACTAATAACTCAACACTAGGTAAAACCTATTATGTGGCAGTTATTCTCAATTAGTAATAAATGACAATATAGTAGTTTATATAAACAAAAGAATAAATTAATCTAAAAGAAAAGAAAATATAAAAATAATTTGAGGATGAAAAATTTAAGTAAATATAATTTATGAATATAAACATATATTACTATTGATATAAGACATCGTTGTTTGAACATTTTCGAATCATATTTTATAAAGTATTGTTTACTACCTGCGTTACACATTGAATATTTAAGTTTTTAATTTTTTTAAAACTAATGTATATAATAATTAAATATTACGAAGGCTAAACTATATTATGTAATATCAAATTTTGTATGAAATTTAGACAGTATTCTTATCAAACTATTTCTGGACGGATATTAACATTTCTCTGGTATCAGTTTGACCCAGCCATACCAGTAAAACATTCCCATTTAACTGATAACTTGATAAATTCCTAAAAATTAACTGTTATCAGTTGTAGTTCATGAACGTTCTCTACGCTAACAAGTGAACTGCTGTCGTTAAACTTGAACTTTCATTCTGAGCTTTGAACATTGACGCGTATCGGGTGCATGAAAATGCTACGAAATTAATAAAAAAACATTTCTAAAGGGTATTTTGTGGTGTAATTTTTTGTGGTAAATAGCGAACAGGATTTACAGAGTCTAGTAAGTAGGATGTATGGTGTATGCAAGGAAAGTGACCTAATTATGAACGTAAACAAGTCAAAAGTGATGGTATTCGAGAAAGAGGAAAGTAAGACAACGTGTGAAACCCTAGTAGGTAATGAATGTTTGGAACAGGTAGATGAGTTTGTGTACTTGGGAAGTGTGTTCGATAGAAGAGGGAATGTTGAGAAAGATATCGAGAGGAGAGTGACTGCGGAGAAAAGGGTGAACGATGCTTTGAACGCAATAGTTTCTAACAGAAATATGTTTACCGAGGCAAAACTAGCGGTACATAATGGAATTCTGGTACCAACACTGATGTATGGAAGTGAAGCCTGGAGTTGGCAAAAGAGGACCTTAAGTAGATTGAATGCAGTGGAGATGAGATCCTTCAGACATATGTGTGGCAAATTAATTTATGACAGAGTAAAGAATGCAGATATTAGGAATGAATGTAAAGATAATTTTAGCGTAATTAATAGAATTAAAAAAGGGTCGCTCATATGTTCAGGCATGTTGATCGAATGAATGAGGAAAGAATGGTAAGAAAGATATATAAATGCAAGTGTTGATGGCGCCAGAAAGAGAGGGCGACCGCGGAAGACGTGGCATGGCCAGATTAACCAGATACTGGAAGATGGTTCCGTTAGAAGCCTCAACAGCTGACGAGCTTGCATGTGGAGATGTATGAATGTGGATGAGGCGAGAGTTGTATGTCAGGACAGAAGAGTGTGGCGCTCTGCCTACCCCAACGGGGAAACGGCGTGATGATAAGTAAGTAAGTATTTTTTTTGTTGAATCTGGTCTGGTTTTGAAGTTGCTTTTGGTGAAGATGAAGAATATGCATTTCCTTTCTTTCTAATGAACCATTGCTCGGATCTGAAGTAGTGTGCCTTTTTTGGTCATAATTAATCACAACAATGAACCGCAAATTGAATATGAAGAATAAGAGATATTTCTCTTTAAATCTTATGTATTATAAAATAAATATTGTCGCCAACATCTGAGCAAAATAAGATTGTGCACATCCATTCGTCGGACAAGACATGCGTCACTATTATCCTCCGATAGCTGTGCCTAAAAATGCTCCAATCACCAGGACAATAATTTATTTTAATTTTTATATATGACAAAATTATAGACATTTTTTAAACTGACGGACGATTTTCAAAAATAAATTAACACCAAATGTACTTTCTCTCTCTTGTTCTCTCCTAACTCTCAGCTTAACTTAACTAGTTAACCAAAGTAATTAATCAATTAGAAAGACACACAGAAAAATCAAATCCACGAAAATATATTTGACTGCTACCGGGTCAAATTACGCTATAGCGGCCGTGTATATTTCCGTGAATATATCGACGTTATCTGTAAGTCTCATTTATTAATTGATAGCATTAATTATCCATTTTTACAGCAACCCACTTTTTCTTTACAGCAGGCACAAATTACTTTGTGTTTCTGCCGCTAGGGGACGCCAGAATTAACCGCTTTATTTGTTCTGAAAAAATTGCAACTTCACAATAAGAATGTGTTCTTGAGTATATAACTAGTTAATTATTGAATTCAATAATTTTAAATCTATCAAACTTTAAACGTCAACATTGACGGCATTACAATGTTATACAGTAACTGTCAAGATACAAAAATATATGCTTCTAACGGGACCATCTTCCAGTATCTGATTAATCTGGTCGTGCCACGTTTTCCGCGCTCACCCTCTCTTTCTGGCACCATCAACACTTGCGTTGTATATCTTTCTAACCATTCTTTCCTCATTCATTCGGTCAACGTGCCCAAACTACCTGAGCGACCCTTTTTTAATTCTATTAATTATGCTTAGATCAGTTTTACATTCATTCCTAATACCTTCATTCATTACTCTATCATAAATAGATTTTCCGCACATACGTCTAAGGGATCTCATCTCCACTGCATTCAGTCTATTTTCGTTTCTGTTCTGTCAGCTCCAGGCTACACTTTCATACATCAGTGTTGGTACCAGAACCGCTATTATTACCTCGGTATATATATTTCTATTAGAAATGATTGCATTCAAAGCACCGATCACCCTACTTAAATGGTTTATTTTAGAAAATTTATTTGGTTTCTGTAGAAGATTTCAGAAGCTACTGACGTTAAATTAGGCATGAAAAATAAATGGAAAGGAATCATGAACACTTAATGAAACAATGCCTTATATACGTTTATTTTATTAGAGATTTACACAGATATACAGCCAGCTTCTAAAAATAAGCCGAATTGATAAGGTCACTAACCGCAATGCGTCGATTCTGACGCGAAAAAGAAAATGAATCCTAAAGCAATAAAAAAAGAAAAAGAAATATTTTATATTCTGAGATAAACGGAAAAATGCCAGACTGTCTACACATCATTCAAGGCGAAATTGCGAGCACAAGATGCCATGAAAAACGAGGACCACCCCGTCTGAAAAATCTATGACCCTGTTGGAGCAATTTCATAGTCCATCTGTTTTCACCTTATGCCAATCGAACATAATTATTTTGTTGTCTGTCTGTCTGTCCTTAACTTCCTGTAACGTCCATAATTCATGGATAAAAAAATAATTTACACGACTGGAAGTAGGGCGCGAACCTCGGACGCGCAAATGCTATCGCAGCACCCTAGCGACATTGCTACCACCGCCTCTTCATGAATCGTTAAAAATATAGTATACATGGTGTAACAGAGCTGGTCCACAATATAGGTGGATTCCTGCCTTGATTATGAGTGTAAAATGTTCATGCAATATCAAAGATTGCATTTTTTCAATATTTTTGATTTATTTTTTACAAAAAATTGAAGTATCATTACAGTAACTTATGTCGATTACGAAAAATTTATTCGTTTCAATAAAAGTGAAATAAAATATTAAAAACTCTGAAAAAAATCCAATTGGTTGTGGAAGGTTTTTATGATTTTATTTGGCTTTTTTAAAAAATAAAATAAATACATACTTATTCCTTAGGAACCAACACATAAAAGTACCGTCATTTTTGACGGGCTACAGCTAAAAGACAAAAGTAAGCGATGTTATACAAAAATATATACAAAAAGTAAAAAAACTCAAATGGAACTGGACTGGTCATGTTACGAGAACAAGCAGAGAAAAGTGGACGAAAGACGTAATGGAATGGTATCCCAGAAATGGAAAAAGACAAAAAGGACGTCAAATTAAGAGATGGGAAGATGACCTACCAAAAGGATGGAGAAGAATAGCTCACGACAGAGTGGAAAAAACTACGGGAGGCCTATGTCAGAGAGACAACCTGATCAACAAACTGGCTGCTTAAATGACATTTACTACGTATATAATATATATAATATATAATATTATATATATATATATATATTATATATATATATATATATATATATATATATATATATATATATATATATATATATATGTGTGTGTGTGTGCATGTATGTATATCTTACTATTTCAGTGTATCATTTTCTACTTACTTATGTTAAAATTGTTAAAATGGTCTGTGAATAAAGGCTTTATTTTTTTTATTTATATATATATGTGCTACTTGAAAATAATTGAAAGTAATCTCACAAAAGTCGGGTCGGCCAAACAATGAACTTTTTTACTGCAAGAAATAGAAAAATACGAGAATCATTAATTTAATGAAAGACAACAATAACAACGGCTTATCTTCGGCATTCGGGACGCGTGATTGATTTATCATGCACACTGCCGCCATCTGTGTGACCTGAATGTTAATACAAATGCATATCTAAACACTAGACAAATCACTTACAATATTATTTTGTCTTGAAGTAACGATGCGAGAGCGCAACGATTGGAGTATTAAAAAAAATAAAACTCTTCTTCACAATATAACTTAACCCTTTAACAGGTGCGGTAACTATTTTGCTGCCCTAACTTTATTTTAATTAATAGTAAATTGAAAGTGTTGATAGTAAATTGAATATTATAAATAACCAGGTCCCTTTTACATATTAAATTAATTTTAAATTTATTTTCATGTTAAGTAGGTACTTTATTATTATTCATTTTCCATATATACATAACTTTTTTAATATTTTAACTGTCTATACTATGATTTTTGAATTTAATTTTATTAGTATACAATTGTATCCTGACGAAGGGGCCATGGGCTCTGAAACATGTTGATTTTTCTGTACAAAAGTGGTGAACACTAAGTTTATTTTTATTTATTATAATAAGAATATCACCACAAAATTATTTTGCTGTTTTTGAAGAAGAAAATATTATTATATCTATGTGTAACTAGCGTGATTATAGACCCAAATTTCGACTGATTCAAAATTATATTAATAAAGAACAAATAAAGACAAAAAGCCACTTTTCGTGACACTATAAACCTGACCTTGTAGCGTGTATTAATTATAATATCCCGTCCTTACATAGAACTCGGAAAATTGTCACATTTCATTGACGCAAATCCATTACTAATTATCAGTCAAATGCTGTAATTAGCAGAATATTAAAGACTGGTAATGAATTTGGTTATATGGTTAACGTTTTCAATGACAATCTAGTGAAAATAAAGTTTACATTTAAAGAGATAATACTATTTCATTACTTACTTCAACTATTAATATACAAGAAATTTAAGAATAAATTAAATACTATGTTTTAAACCACTTTATTGCTATATATTTTTCAACTAGTTTCGGTTGGACTCAACCTTCTTCAGGACAATTACAATATAGACTATATACAATCAGTCTATATTGTAATTGTCCTGTAGAAGGTTGAGTCCAACCGAAACTAGTTGACAAATATATAGCAATAAAGTGGTTAAAACATCAATATATTAATTACTCCAAGCAATGTCGTACGTTTCTGCATTCGGATAATTTATGTTGCCAGTTAAAAAAAAAACATTTTAGAGTACATTAAAAAGATTAAAAAATATAGGAATACGAACAAACTGATATCAAAAAACATCCAAATCCAAATTATCGAAAATTAAAATATCGGAATTTATAAATTTTTTAAAATATTTTCGTGGAATCCGTGTATTTAAAACAGCCAACGTAATTGCAGTCAACGAATTTTTGTGCTGGCCATACCACAGAATAACCCACGCTTTATGACATTGACGGTAAGTATACGTTTACGCTTTTCTTTTTATTGTTTTTGCATTAATCTTGCTTCAATAAACATTCAAAACATTTATTTATTAAACATTTACTACGCTTTATATTTTATTTAAACTGCAAAGTGAACTTAACCTTAGATTCATAAACATCTCTCATATAACCTCAAAAGTCTCACAGCGCGTGGCGCGAATGTCGTTTTACGTGTCATTTTCTCCGTATTTATAGATAAATATTATTATTTTTCAGAATTCCGATGGAAGACTCAACATCACAAACCGGCAATTTGATAATGCGATTTGAGTTCACAATATGAATGAAGAAATGCCAGACGTAGAGTATCAAACATAGAAGAGGAATGTGAAAGAAGGAATGCTGACCAGCGGGAACGTAAAAATGCTAGGCAAAGAGTGTATGCTGAAGGAAGAAATGCGACATCTTATTTTAAATGTGCCATTAACAATTTTAATTCATTTGCAGATCGGCATTATTTAGGTGCCAATCATTGCAAAGCGGTTCATTTTGGTGCTGAAAAGGGTAAGTTACTTCGTAGCTGTTGCCACAATGGAAAAATATCCCCGCAAGTACTGCCGCAATCTCCAGAAGAATTGCGGAGATTATTTCTAGAAAACAGTAATGAGTCTAAAAATTTTAAGGAATTTATTCGTCAGTACAACTGTGCTAATGCATTTGCATCTTTCGGAGTGCAAATAAGTGACAGTCGCCATTGTGTATGTAGCAGATTACGAAGGTAGGTTTTCCATTGTTATTTCCATCAGGTGAAATTGGTTGGACTCTATAGCCTCAAATATTGGCCGTGAAGCGGCCACAATAGCCGCCCGCAGGGCCTAGCAGTAAGCAATCGGCTTCGCCGATTGCTTTCCTGCTAGTAGTATTTAATTTATTCTTAAATTTCTTATAATGTCAAGCCACAAAGTGTTTTCTTGCTTTGAAAAGTTGTTAATATACATATGTAATGATTTGTAATATATATTTTTTTATACACATTACTGCTTTATTTTTTATTTTTATACTCATATTTTAATGCTTATACCTGATAATTTCACTGCTTTTACCTTTTATTGTTCATACATGTGGTTATATTTATATATTTTATATTTTACTGCTTATAACTGATATTGTTTAATATAGTAATATTTTTGAATTTTATGTAATATTTTTTATGTAAAAGCCTGTAATGGGCTATATATAAATAATAAAATAAATAAATAAAAGGGGGGCACTAGTTAACACTTAAGTACAAGTCTTATTGAAACAGTGATCGTTCTTCGCCTGCAGCCTGCAGTCAGTCTGCACGGCGCGCTGCTCGAGTGCCGGGCCGAGTAGTTAGGTGCGCCAGTTAAGTGCGCCTTAACCGCGTTTCCTACAGTCTCAAGTGTTGTTCCAGGTGTAACGTTTAGAAAATTCCTTTATTTATCATCTCCACAAGTGGTTCCCGAGTTTATAACGTTGGTTCCGGAGAGTCCTGGAGGGTTATAAATGCCGCCGGCAGCAGGTAGGAATATATATATATTGTTGTGCAACTTTAAAATTGCTTCACGAAAATCTACGTCACTTGTTATGTTCTAGCTGTAATCGGTCAAAAATGACGGTGCTTGTACATGTCGGTTCCTAAGGAATAAGTTTTTGTTTATTTTATTTAAAAAAAAATTCGTTACAAAATAAAAATTTCGAAAATATTTTTTTTTCGAAAACAAACATTTAAAAAAAATCAAAAAAATAATTTTAATATAAAAATGTTACGAACTTTACACGAAGTTACGTGGACGGACAGGCAGACAACAAAATATTATAATTGGGATTAATTAATATTAAAAACTTATTATTATTATTATTAAAAAATAAAAAATAAAAAACTGTTCACTTGTCCGTCCCATCTTAGAATATGCCTCTGTGATTTGGTCTCCATTCTATATAAACCAAATAAGTCACATCGAATCCGTGCTACATCGTTTCTTAAGAAAAGTCGCATGGATGATGGGCTTGGATAGAGGAGACTACTCGTACAGTGAAATTGAGTCAATGTTAAAAATTTATAACCTCCAAAAACGTAGAGAAAACACTGACTTAATCACCATATTTATAATATTAAACGGCCACACTGATGTGCCTTCCTTACTGGGCCAAATAAAATTCAATATCCCTTCCCGTAGACTCAGAAATAATGAAGTGTTGTTCCTTAGCCATCTTAGAGCCAATTATGGATTTCATGCTCCCATGTCACAGTTATGTCGTCTTATAAATTCAAGACAGGATCTAGACTTCTTCGGTGTAAGTCTGTCCAGATTTAAACAATCTCTGATTAGATAGTCCAGACCTTGTTAGTAGCTGTCTCCATCTTGTTAGTAATTTTCATTAATTTTTATTCTGATGTATTATATATTGTTCATGTTATGTATTATATTTTATTGGACTATGTCCATTAATATCAATAAATAAATAAAATAAAAATAAATAAAAAACTAACCCATAAAAACTAAGTTTTTATTATACTCCCTTTCTCATTTGCTAGTTGAAACAGGTTTGGCGCTTACCCCACGCGTTGGTCTCGAGTCGAGCGACGCTACGAAAGGGAATAATATTTTTTTTTGTAAAATCCAAAATTAGGTATACTACAATTATTAACTTTTTTAATCGAAAATTTTTATCGCCACGAGTCTGCCTGCAAAGTTTCAGCATTTGGATTACGGGAAAAGTGTTGAAAATCGATCCAAAGTTAGTAAAGGGAGTAAAAATAACGGGCTTTTCTTTAACTTTTTTACATAAACGAATTATTTTTATACAACTTGCCTTCTTACGGAGTTTCAGTGCTCATATTGTTTTAAAAAAGAAATGAAACGATTTATTTATAATTAAAATAAATTAAGAAAGTCTCACAGAAACGAAGCTATTTATATGAGAAATGGTGTATGGAAGTCATAATAGGATGTCCAGAGCTTATGACTTAAGTGATGGACGTTTTATACAATGCTATGTTCACCAATTCCATCGTAAGAACATTATTATCGAATTTTTAAGGTTTATATGTTTAACTACGCTAAAGACATCTACAGCCCTTCGCATGACAATGTATACATTCATTTCGCAGTTAATAATAAATCTTTATATAATAATTTCCTTGTCTGTCCGTCCGTCCTGTCTGCCCAATTTCGTTCGAATTCAGGATAAAAAAAAAATTAAACGGCCGGAGATGGGGTTTGAACACCGGGCCAGCAAACCAGAGGCTGCAACGATAGTTATATTACGAACGCTGCCTCTCCGCGGACCGCCAAAAAAATACTATTAATATATACTAGGGCTTAGCGAAGACGCGAACCAATGTTCCGTCATTTTTGACGGGTAACAGCTATTACCTCTATATTTTTTTGAATAATTATTATTATTAATTAATAATTATCCCCCTGCAGACATAATCCAGTAATAATTAATTTAAAGGCCCCTGATCTTAATTCGACGTAATCATATATTTTGGAAAAAAAATTGAAATTGAATATTTATCTGTCGGAATATGATGATATTTAAAAAAATCAATAATTTGGTAATGATTGCGATAGGAATATTAAGTGTTTTATCTTTTTATTTGGATTTTTTTCTACTTATATGTTTATCTTAAAGTCATCCTTCAATATAGGTACTTCCAGCATAACCCTGATTGAATTCAAAATTATTTTTATTCACATCGCGTCAAGAGAAGTGGTTACTAAACAGTGTCAATACTTTATTTGGTTCATTTAAATCAAAAAGTGTTAAAATGATATAAATAAGTTTCAATTGAGATTTCGCAATGGATTAAAATTATTTTTAATTTTTATATAAATATTTAATAAAGTTAAATTATTATTTTTCATTTTAAATGAACTTAATAAAGTATCGACACTATTCAACTGACAAATCTTCAAGTATGAATAAAGAAAAATAGATAAATAAAAAAGTTACTTACTTTAAGACATTTCAGTAGGATATGTCTTTCCTCTTGTAATTATTTCTTTACTACCGCTATTCTATTTCAAACCGCTCAGGAGGAACTGAAATAATACTCCACAGAATGTTGATATTTGCAACAATAATATTGAATGAATTTTAACCCAATTCAAATATTATTGATCGGCTCTCAATATATTCAACGTTATTTTTATTTATGTGACAGTATTCATCCTCACACCGACAAAAATATTGAAGGCGTTACATTTAAATATATGAATTTTTTGAAATACAAATACAAAATACCTATTTTTATTTTGTATTTGAAATACTTTTTTTCAAAATGCATTTTCTATTATATTTAAAATACTTTAATAAACATATTTTGTATTTAAAAAATGCTTATCTTTAATTTTTTATTTCATACTTCATACTTTTACACATTTAATTTCATCGAAAGTTCCTTTTTAAAGAACGCACTCATCGTAAGTGTTGTCGATATTGAGACCATCTTCTGTAGCTAGTGATAATTCCAAGATAACAATAGAACGGGAAACACCACAATATTTAATAGATAATCACAATATTTTAAATTCCTCGAACAGATATCCTATTGTGAAAAAACTTTTCCTTAAATATGATACTTGTTTACCAAGTTCTGCTCTTGTTGAATGGTATTTTCATTTGGTGGAATTATAATGAGACCACATAGAAGGAAAATGAAAGATGAACTTTTGAATATTATTAGTGTTAAAATCAGTGAAATTAATGACCTGCAAAAATCTTAACTAACTGTAGGTATTTTATTTGAATAAGGGTATTTTGAGAATACGTAATTTGAATTTAAATAAATTTATATAATTAATAAAAATAAACTTAGATTTAACCACTTTTGTATTGAAAATTTTCAACATGTTATAGAGCAGATGGCCCCTTCGTCAGAATACATTTGTATACTAACAAATCAATTCAGAATATTTTGAGTTTGTTCAAATCTTTCAGAACAGTGCTGGATTTATGTCACAGAGACATTATTAATCAATTAATGTATATTATAGATATCTCACAGAGACGAAACTGTATTTATTATGGGAAATATTTCTATACCTACTTTCCCATAATAAATACAGTTTCGTCTCTGTAAGATATCTATAATATACATTAACTAACAAATCAAATTCAAAAATCGAAGTATAGGCATTCAAAAAAAATTAAATATAAAATAGAAAATAAATTTAAAGGATAACTATTCGTAAAAAGGGCCTGGTTAGTTATAATATTAAATTAACTATTAACACTTTTTCTTATTTCCAAAATTCCTTCATTATCAGACTGCGGTTCTGTATAATTTTTATGTAAAATTTGTAAACCCTTATTAATATCAAATTAATGATCCATAACCTTTGCCTTGTAATAACTGAAATTCCTTTTACTTTACTTCAGTTCTTTACAAAATGCTTATATATATTTAATTTTCATGCCAAATAGAATTATTGAAAAATCAATCTAAAATCTTATTTTAATGTTAAATTTTAATTCAGGAAATACCAATAAAAATTTAACTCTCGCAACAAATAAAATTATCGCGAAATCGTAGTATGGTTGTGTTAGCGTATAAACAGCGCCATCTGGTAGCGTTACTGACGGAAATTGTCACTTAGAGAATTATGTATTTTGATAAGCGTGTTATAAAATAACGAATTCCAATAAATAATTTAAGTAAATACGTATATGAAGCCTGGAATTGGCAAAAAAGGACGAAAGTGAGAGTAGACAAAATGATCTCTTAGGAAACTATTAGGCGAGTATTAGATGCAGCAGGATCAGAGGCATTATTAGACAAACTATATATTTGAAAACGACCTGTTAAAGTTTTAAAAAAATAATTAATTAATAAGTGTATGAGAACATATGTATATAAAAGAGACAGACAAGAGTGTTGTACAGAATAATAATAATTTATATAGCGCCGTTTTCGTGAGAACTCACCTCAAGGATCATTTACATATGAAATTATTTCAAAAAACAGCTTACTGGCTAAAAAACTAATTAACTATTACTTATACACTGGATGACATGCAAAAAATGGAATTAACGGTTAAAACTATTGTTGAGAGGGCTAGGAAGAGTTAGTGTTTCGCATACTAGGAGTGGAAAACATTAGGTTGTGTTGTAACGGTCTGATTGTGGTAAGCTGTCTCTTTGTCTCAGCTTGTTTGGTAGTCTATTCCATAACTTTGGTCCAGCCACTGCGAAAGCATGGTCACTGAAATTAGTTTTGTGGACGCGATTTACTTCAACTAATCTAATTGTATTAGATGTTGATGCCAAGCGAAGCGTTAGTTGTCTGTTATTTGCGGAAAATGGAATGCAGAAGTCGGTAATGTATTGAGGGGCCATGTTGTAAATAGCCTTGAATATTGTGAGGTACAACTTATAATCAATCCTCTCTGGACATTTAAGACAGTGCGGTTTTGAAAAATGTGTAAGATACGTGCAAACTTTGAAGAACCGGTAATGAATTTGCGGAGGCATTAAATTTTTTTATCTTTATTATTCATTATTAAATTTATACATATTTTTATTATTATAGATAATACCAAGCCTTTTACAGCTTGTCGGCACGTTTTTTTTCATTTTCTTGCATAAGTACATAGCATATATTTATTTACAGGTATAATTTACAAAGATAAAATGTATATAAAAAATAAAAATATTATATGAGCATAACAAAACTTAAAAGTAAACTTGGTAGTGGGACTAGGTACCAGATAATATATACAAATGTAAAAAAGTAAAAGATAAGTAATAAATATATGTAAAAAATAATAATATTTTATGAACATAACAAAACTTAAAAGTAAACTTGGTAGTGAGACTAGGTAACCGATTGAGATAATAAAAAAACGTGTACATCAATATGGATCACTGGGATCAAGATGCATAAAAAAATCATGGTAAAAAGATCTCAAAGTAAAAATAAAAAGGCATTGAGGCCAACAGTATGAGGCATGTGACTTGTCTAGATTTCCAGAGTCAAGTTGTTTAATAGGAATACAGATTGAAATTTGTTTACTTCCTATTTTAAGAGTGTGGCATTATATAGCGTTGTGATGGTGCGATATATCTTATAGTCAAATTATATTTATGGAGGGAAAGATTGTTGATAACATTATTTTGTGAAATATTTTTATCTTTGAGAATCAAGGAGCTCAGTAAAATGCAGCACAGAAACGAATTAGCAAGTTTTCTTAACATTTTATACAGGGAGTAACAGAGCTAATCCACACTACTATATTGGTAGATTTTAACCTGAATCAAGAGTCGAAAATATGTAAGCAACAATGTCGTTATATCAATAGTTATGGAGGTAGGCGTCTACATAGGTTGCCTTTGTTAAAAAATATTTCTGATTTTATTATATTTAAAAACTTTACAATTTATTTAATTGATTTTATTTGTTGTTATATTTAACTTGTGAAAAAAGAAAATGGATGACAATGTTTAACAGAGGATAATAATTCAGAAATATGGAGAAAAAAAGAGCAAATTTTGATGTAGTTTAACTCCATAACTATTGAATTAAAGACTAGCTCTGTTACACCCTGTATATTCAACTTATATTTAATTTTCTCCTTTTCTGATACCAGGATCTATACCAAGCTTTTCCAAAACCTTTTTGATATCAAACAGATTTTGGAGGTGTCGAGTCAATCCCACTATCTCTCACATGCTAAACCAATACTCTGCCATCTTGGCTTCTTCTCTAATAGACTTGAGTGTCAAATGCTGATTTTTTTTGTGTTATTTTTTAATGCATAGGCTTATATTTTGATTAACAAATTATATTATTTGAATATTCTTAGCATAAAATTTTATTTTATAATTTTGTTGGAAGATGCGATAAAATCTCAGATATTCGCAAAATGAATATTTTCTAGTAGAATGAAGTGCCCTTATTTCTAAATAATTTTTAATTGGTTGGATCACATGTACGCAATTTATTACACTTTGGATTTGTCATTTTTGAAAATTGATTCGTTGCTCTGAAATGGCGTTTGAAATTTGATTCGACGAAGGTGGTTATTTATATACATACATATACAAAAATGTATATTATTAATATCAAATCACAAAACTAATTTTGAATTTTGCATTCGCTAAATTCAATATTATATTTTCTTCTTCAAACACAGCAAAATTATTTTGTGGTGACATTATAATTATAATTTACAGAATTAAACTTTGTTTACACCACTTTTTTTATTATTGAAAAAATTCAACATGTTTCGAAGCCAATGGCTTCTTCGTCAGGATAACAAAAATAAAATTTAAAAATCGAAGTATAGATCAAATTATTATAAAGTTATATATGGAAAATGATAATATAAAGTACTACTTAACATGTTTAATTTTTTCAATAATGAAAAAATGGTGTAAACAAATTTTAATTCTATAAATTCTAATCAATATTATATATTGGTGGACCTCGTAGTCCAGCGGGCACGACACTGACTTCTGACACCGAGGGTGGTCACAATTAATCTATTTGATTTACTCTAGCTTGGGTGTTTTGTGGTGTGTTTTGCTTCTGAAATTGGGCCTATTGGCCTGTTGAAGCGCAAAAAATTAAAAAAATCTCATTTTGCAATTGTGACGCTACAAATGTCTTCCCTGCATTGTCTTATTTTAAATGTGTTATTATTCAGCTATTCAATAAATTTATAATTATTTCTTGAAATATTTTAACTACGCTACTATCAATTCAACTTAATTTAAAAGCGGAAAATCTGTTTGTCTGAAGCAGCAAAAACTCTCAAACAGTACACGATAGCGTCGTGGTATTTGCACAGCTTGTTCGGTCTAGAATTCCTAAATCAATGAGACTATTTAAGCCTCACAACGTAATTTCTATCATCAGCTACGATGCTTTTAAATCCCTATTAACATTAAAAAATATGTTAAGGCGCCATTATTTTTTTTCCACATTTTTCACTAAGAAAAAATAACGCTTTACCTTATCAATAAAAGAAAGTATTTTTATGAAGAAAATTTATCATCACAGACTTAGCGCAAAATTAACACATAGCTTGTAGAAGACGAATTTTCAAACAAGATTCGGCTGTAAAATATTAAAAAAATCTAATTGTTAAAGATTATTCGAAAAGGTGTTTCTGACATAAAAATATTTTCAAGCAGTGAAGAACCTTCAAAAATGTTTTTCTTTTCCATTTGGAGCCGCCATAATACGCCAGAAATTAAACACGGCACCATATTTCCTTTCTCAAACAATGGGCCCCTTGAATCGTGAAGGCTTATTTTCTAAAAAGAGAGCCAGGAAAAGCCTTGGAATAATTTTCTTGGAAAATTTTGTTTAAATCGGATAAGTGTCAACTGCGTTGGAGAAGGTTTTACATTCAATTTTTAAAATGGAAAGAAATGATATTTTATTCTATAAGAAATGAATTTTTCCGAATAAATGTATAGGATTAGAGACTCGTGTATAAAACGGTACCGCAAAACTTTCTCGATTGTTGGAGAAATAAAAGAGCAGTTTTAACATTTTACGCACGGATAGGAAATTTTATTTATTAATTTGGTCATCTAACAGGAATACTTAATTAAATGCTAAAAAAGAATACAAAAGATTATTTATATATCCCTCAATTATACTGATAATTTTGTACTGTAATAGACGATACTGTACTGTAATAATTTTGTACTGTAATAGACGATACTGATAATTTTGTGGCTAGGGAGGAATTAATAAAAACACTGGAATGTATTTTGCAATTTATTAATTTTTCAATGTACAAAGCAACTTAACATAAATTAAACACTATATCACTCGTATATGAACACTTTATGATCGCTGGTTAAAACAAAGGATGTTTTTTAAAGGAAACAGCTTGTTGGTTAGTTAGGTAATTAGTTTTGTGGTTTTGGTATGCGCGTAATTGTTGGCGTGCAGTCGTCTTGAAATCATTTTTCAGGGTACCAAATTTTTGATTCAGAGAAAATCCATATCTGAGAAATCTTTCGTAAATGTTCTGAATATCCCCTAGGTTGGCACGGGTCATTATGATTGTAATATGCTGCATGACTGGGCTGTCTACCGCATGCCCCTTACGAAAGGTAGTCTGAGAGGACCCCAGCCTCCCGCCCCAACCCTCGGGATTAAAAGCTCTCGACCACTCAGCATTCATTATAACTACCCCTAAAAGGTCTATTAGTTAACACACCAACTCCAATTAAAATGTGGTCGCAATCTATTCTAATACGTTCAAGTGTGTAGTAATAATAATTATAATTAGTTAATTCCATCTAACACTGGTGCGTGTAAAACTTGTTACGCTGTACAAATTTATAAATAACGATATGTATTATGTGCAAATGATGGTAAATAATACAAGTACAAACATATTTTTAAAATAGAAGAAAATAAAAAATATTGAGGGTTTTTATTTTATTTTTGAAATGAAATTTTACTATACAACGAAATTCCGTCGCATTATGCAACGGGATATTTTCACACCGTGCATTACAGGCGCTGTTATTAACAAAATGCTATTATGAAAATTGCATATCCGCAAGGCGCTGTTGCTTAAAATTGCTATTATTGTTATATGTTTTCTATTTGATATATTATTTTTGTGATGATCTATTATTTTTCATAGTATAATTGAGATTATACTCATCATGTGCTAGTATAGCGATTGAATTATGTGCAGTAAAGTTTCATTTTCTCCTTTTTACATAAGTAAGATTTTTTATCCGTTGGTAGAGAACTGTAATTGATGGGAATTCTCATTTGTGTTGTATACTTGAGTTGAAACATAACCGACGGTTATGTTCCAACTCATGGTATACAACGCGCCCAGCGCACCGCGCACGGCCATAACAGACTATACGATTTATTTAATTCGAATTCTTGAGTATGAGGTATAATTTTTTGAATATTTTTATATTAATGACAGTGAAATTTTCTAAGTACGCATGTAAAATTTAATTAAAATAATCGATATTTTAATGGTTTTATGGATACTGTAATATAGGAAACAACGTTTCATTTTTGTCTTTTTTAAAACGATATATTTAACAACTTGTCGAAAAATATTAATGTCTGAATAGCATCACTTCTTCTTCAATCTGTGTAAATCAATTCGTAAATAAACTATTTGGTCTCTATTTGAAAATATACGAGATTAAGTGTACCAAAGATAACTCTATTGCATGATAACTAAAATAGTGTTTCGGAGTTATAATTTTTTTTATGTTATAACAATATATTTGTTCATATTTTTTTAAGGAAATACGTCAACAGTAAACGGATCTATCATAATAAAATTGATTAAAAGCCTGTTTAACTACGGGTTTTGCAAAATGATTTAATAAGTTTACGTTAAATCTAGCAGATCGAGAGCAAATGCAAAATTTATGTACTGGGGCCTCTTAACAGTGATTCGGCAATCCTGTACAAAGTCTATAGCAATCGTCTCCAGATGTCAGAAAGCGCTCTCCCGACTGGTGGGCGACCTTATAAACATTCGTTTTCTCTTTCAAACTCTGTCTCTTTCATACATTGCGACATACGTCCCTCAGATCTATTACAATATTGTTTATCGAAAGTTGTTGGTTATTTTGATATGTTATTTTACAATATTTCCTTATAAATTGTAATATATTTTACAATATTTCCTTATAAATTGTAATATATTTTACAATATATTACAATTTATAAGGAAAATAATATTTTCGTTACTGTAGGTAATGGTACCAAAATAATAATGATTTATATTTATATGAAATAAATAATAATTATTTCAAACGTGTTAAGATATATAATAATGGGAAATATATAGAATTACTTATGAATGAATGAATTTAATTTTGAAGTAGAATAACAATAAAACCTTTTGTCAAAATTGCTTATTATATTATAAAAATTAATATAAGTTTATTGTGAGCCCGTAATAATAAATTAGAGTGGGAACTATGAGGAATTGCTTTAGAATGAATAAATTTAATTTGAATGTGAGAAACATCACCTTTGAATATCTAAATAAAATTATATTTTGTTTTAAACAACTTTATTGGTGTATATGAATATATATATATATATATATATATAAATGTCAACTAATTTCTAAGTTTTTCTAAAATATTATTGTACGGCGAAACCATCACGCCGTTTCCTCGCAGGGGTAGGCAGAGAAAACAGAACGCATATCTTGAACGAACACCATTTTTGCTTCGGCTACATTCACACATCTTCTCATGCAAGCTGTACGGTTGTTGAGGCTTTTAACAGGGCCATCCTCTTTTATTTGTAGAATCTGATGACGCCCTCTATTCCTGTGGCCTTCAGCACTCGCCCCATATATTTTCTTAACAATCCTTTCCTCGCTCATACGTTGTACATGACCAAACCATATCAGCACTCCTTGCTTCATTCTGTCTACCACACCTTTGCCACCATTGCATTCACTTCTTATTTGTTCATTTCTCATTTATCAACCAACGTTTTTCCACAAAAGCGCCCTAGTGATCGCATTTACACCGTGTTCAGTCTACTTCCATTTGTTTTTTGCCAATTCCAGGATTCACTTCTATAGATCAGAGTTAGCATAAGAACGCCATTAACGAACAATTAATGGAAGTACTTATTAATAAGAATGATTTAAACTGATTAAGTGTGGGGTATAAAAGCATAGGGAGCAATATGCAACAAAAATTAATAGAGAGGAATAAATTATTGATAACTAATATTAGGTCCTTACATATGAAATTGGCGTTTAGTATGGGAGGAACATAAAGCCGATATTTTTTTATTATAATATATTTATTTAATCAAAGTATGTACCATTGCTATCTATGCACGTTTGTCATCTCATAGGTAGTTCATCGATCCCTTTACTAAAAAAACCATTCGGACGGGAATCAATAAAATCTTTGAAGGCGGTTTGGACTGCCCCATCGGAGTTGAATTTTTTCCTTTGCAAGAAGTTATCCAAATTTCGAAAAAAATGGTAATCTGTTGGGGCAAGGTCCGGAGAGTACGGTGGATGTCTTAGATATTCCAATTGATGCTCCTCTAATTTGGTAGCCTTCTGTTGTGCAGTGTGTGGTCTAGCGTTATCATGAAGCAGCAGTGGCCTAGAGCGATTAACCAGCCTCGGTTGTTTAGCAGCTAGCTTTTCCATCATGGTTTGCAGTTGCTGACAATAGACATCTGCCGTAATCGTCTGGCCAGATTTAAGAAAGCTGTAGTGAACGACACCAGCACTAGTCCACCAAACGCTCACAAGTAACTTTTTTGGAGTCAATTTTCGCTTGGGGCATGGTTTGGCTGGTTCGGCAGGGTTCAGCCATTGCGATGAGCGCTTCCGATTATCGTACAGGATCCACTTTTCATCACAGGTAATGATTCGATTTAAAATCCCTTCATTATTGTGCCGGTTGAGTAATGCAACGCAGCAGTCAACGCGCGTTTGTTGATTTGCTTCACTCAATTCGTGAGGTACCCACCTTTCAAGCTTTTTCACCTTACCAATTTGCTTCAAGTGGATTAAAACAGTTTTATCACTAACACCGCAGCCTGCAGCTAACTCGGATGTGGTTTGCGATGGATCCGCTTCCACAATAGCCTTCAATTCTTCATTATCAACTTTGGTCTCCGGCCGTCCACGGGGCTTGTTCTGCAGGTCGAAATTTCCAGAACGAAAACGTTGGAACCAAAAACGCACTGTGTTTTCTTTTGCGGCACCGTCGCCATACACATCATTAATCCTTCGAGCCGTTTCTGCAGTACTGGTGCCACGGTGGAACTCGTATTCGTAAATAACGCGATATTTCAAGTTTTTCATTTTGTAAACTGAGTGACGCAAAGAAAAAAAAAATTGAGGAAAAAACAAATGAATTATAATTTTCAAAACACAAATACATGAGTAAATAGCTGTATAAATTTGGATTTGGAATTCCTAACCAAAGAGAAGATATTTGAGATCAAATTTGCCAGTACGGCAAAACGCCAATTTCATATGTAAGGACCTAATATAAAAACAAATTTAAAATATAAATATTTGTAAAAAATACCTCTTTTTTTTAATATTCAATATACTATATTTTTTAACACTTTTTATATTTCTAAAATTTCTAATTTAACCGACTGTTATCCTGTACAATTTGTATGTAAATTTTGTAAACCCTTATTAATATCAAAAAATTCCATTAGAATATGATAAGCAAATTCGGAATAATTATTGCTAATTACACACCTTAAGTGTTCCTTAACTCTATCATCAAAATTTCTGCACGTTTATCTGATATATAAAAATAATTTAGAAAAGATTGTTGGTGTAGTGGTCATGACGCTCGCCTAGTGATCTGGTGGTCGGTGGCTTGAGCCCCATTCCAGAACACCAGTTAGTTAAGTAAGTCATATTTTCATAGCACAAGCGTTTGGCTTGTGCACGTGCACTCCGTGATCGCATCTCTATTTAATTAAAAAAAATACAATCATAGAAAATCAATTTACTAACCCCCGATTTTTTAATATCTTCAGTTCAGCAAAATTAATTAACTCGCATTTTGACACCCCTGACATTTTGTGTTTGTTTATGTTTCCTGAAAGATATATACGAATACCTACACTATTTTATAGTGACAACACTAGAACCAACTCACATTTTAACTCTCTTGTACCCAGACTGCATAGGATAGGTAACACCTATTATGCGCATATCTCTGATATATTTAATTCCGGTTTAGCACAATATAAAGATTCGCTACTAAAAAAGCTCTACACCCTGCCGTCCTGAATTCATAATGCAATCACAAACAAATTATTGTACCTTTTTATAAACTTGTATATATTTCACATCCCCTTATTCTAAATTATGTTTTATCTTATATACGTCACACATCCTTTTTTTCAATTACTATTATAAGTTTAAACAACTATCTATACTATGTCAATTATGTAATTTTTTTCTGTTCTACTCTTTGGATTTCTTGAATATATTATTATTACTATACTTCTATTTATTTTATTTTATTTTATTTATCTATGCCGTAAAATTTTTTTTATTTCTTTTTTCTTTATGTGCCTTTATAATAATTATGTTATCTTGTTATTTTACTTTGAAAAAAAAGAATACATTGACACATCGGTCTCGCAGATTAGTGAGTTTTTCTTTTGTCAAAAAATAATAATGTTAATGATCAGTGATAATGCTTTCAGAATGTTTGGATTTGTTCTGCGTACTGCCAGGGTTTTCGAGAATACCCGCGTACTGAGAACTCTTTACAACTCCTTGGTGTGGAGTAGACTCGAGAGTGGCTCGATGATCTGGGGGCCACATGAGAGCACTACTCTCTTGTGGTGGAGAAAGTCCAAAAGAAGTTTCTGAGATATCTCTACACGAGGGAGTACGGGCATTATCCTTGGCTTTACCCAACCGAGTTTCTCCAGGGTATGTTTGGCTACAATAGTCTAGAGACTAGAAGGAATGTGTATTTGATTACACATTTTTATCGATTGTTGCGCGGTATGATCGATAATCCTGAAATTATGCAGAGCATTGGTTTGTATATTCCTGATAATTACATTAGACATCGTCAGCATAGATTGTTTCACATTCCAATATACAGGACCAACCTGCCGATGGTTATGCCTGTTGGAAGAGCCACAGCTATGCTGAACAAAATCGCTTTGGGTATTGATATATTCCATGTGTCTGAGGGGGTTTTCCGAAGCGGGATTCTCCTACACCTTTGACCAGATTTTATGTTATTTTTAATTTATTAAATGTTTTTATTTTGATATATACTTCCATAATATGTATGCCTTGAACACTTAGTTTGTAATGTACATATTATTAAAAAAATTTAATTGAATTGAAATTGAATTGAATTAAATTGAATGTTGTCGGTTAAACAAACATCCGCGAAATTGAGGGCTTACTGTTTTACTTGTATCTCTTGCATCGGTTAAAATTAAAACATTGGAAGTAAAATTGATGAGTAGCGAAAATGCGAGACGGAAATGCTAACGCAGCCCTCCACTAATCCCTCTGACCAAAACTGGCGCATCCGCTACCGCTGAATAAAAGATTACATCGCTCGAAACTTTCGTCGGATCCAGCCGTTAACGTTAAACGATTTTGATTTTCTTTGGTCGTCTCGCGAAAGCACTGAATCCAATTCAAAGTGTCGGAAAAAGTTTAAGACCTGCTGCAGCATTTTATAGTTGGCTTAAGCTCCATCCGAGCGAAATGCGGCATATCGAGAATAGAAAATAATGACGTATTTAAAAACATCATCAGACTATGGTGATTACGCTATTGATGGAGTAATTCATGATTATTTTCTGTGGTGTATTCAGGTAGGGCAACTGGAGCATAAACTGGCGCTGCTAAAAAAGAATGAGCGCTAGCTCTCTCGCTCTAGCTGGCGGCAGTCGGCGCAGGGTCTCGTTCAGGGTCGGTCGACACACATATATCGGAGATTATGTTAAGAGAATCTCGTGAACCATTCTGCCTTTTATTTGGATTTCGATATCCCGTGTTGGCATATATAACATCTTCAAAATGGATTGAATAAAACTATTTTATTATAGTAATTCGTCGGTGTTTGCAGGGGACGCGTTTCTAGAAAATGTCGTGAATAGCGAAACCGCGAATACCGAGACTCTACATCCATACAAATTTGTGTTTCGGAGAATTATGTTGAAATGAAACATAAAAAGAAACATTTTCTCTCTATAGTTTGATACATAAATGTTAACTATACGTATTTTATACATAAATATAAACTATAAAATTTAATGAAAACATTTTTTTTTGTAAACTGGTATTATTTATTGTAAAAAATTCAATTCTTTTTTACATTAAATTTTTTAAATTAAACCAAATTTATTAATCAATGTTCAATATTTTTTTATCCATCACAGGACGATCGCTTTGGCAGATTATGCCATTATCAACTCATTATAATGGCATAATCTGCCGAGACGATAGTCCTGTTTTTGATAAAAAATATTGAACTCTAGAAATCGTGTTTGATTTATTAATTTTCAAAAATTAATAAAACAAACAGTAATTCATTGAACCTAAGAAATTTTTAAATTATATTGTTTTTTCTAGCTTTTTAAATCCTTATAAGCTTGCTGATCCGATCGAAGGATTTGGCAGTTATTTTGTGGTGCAACATTTGTATTACAAATAATGAGATTTTGAATACTACTATAGTCTTGAGAGGAGCTGCTCTCGAAACTGTAGTAATAATCATAACTCATATTGTGTATAAAGTACAAAGTTTAATTAAGAAATCATAGTTTATATCTCTGATACGATATCATTTATTTGTCAAGTTTTTTTTAAAATTTGATTGATCTATTAATTACGGGATTCGCATTAATGATTTTGTCCATTAAATTATTTGCCAATGAAAAAATCTTTTTGAATGAGTTAGAAATCATATTTTTGATGTTTATAGCGTTAACTTTGTGGTTGGACATAATTAAATTTTTTAATTAATAACTTCGTTTAAATCACTTAAATTAGTTTATACAAAGTTATTTAATTTAAATTTATTTATGATTTAGAAGTCAGTTTAGTTTCCTGAAAGTCGTCATTTTGTTGTCATTGTTTTTCAGCTTACTCCATCAATTCTCTACGCCAAGCTCTTCTTCACGAGACTCGATATCTTCTCGTTTATCTTCACAATTCGGATCTCATAATGCTTTATATCTTACTAGCATTACAATGTCCTCTAAAACATCATTTAAAGATGATGATTGTTATTCGAAATCTTAGGACAATTTTTTTCCAACGACATTAAGTGCAGGCCATACTCATCAAAAAATATACAGATATTATAAATAAAAAAACGAGCGAGCCTTACAGTAGTCGCATGTGATGTGTAACATTTGACATCTCACAGTTAAAATATCAATTGAGCAGCGACAGAAATTAACTTCAAAATTAAAAAGACTTTTTTATTCAATCAGAATTAAAAATATGAATTGGGCAGAGACAGAAATTAACCTCAGAATTTAAAAAAACTAATAACTATATATTTTTTAATTAGTAAATACAAGTAAAGAAAATGTATATGCGTCTCTTAATTAATTAATTGATTAATTAAACCTCTCCAGACACATGAGTTAGTCTCTTTTTGGAAAGGTAGAACGATATAATAAATTTATGTATCAATATATTTAAAATAGACTAGAAAAAATGTAATAATGCTGTATGTAATTAAACAAAAATTTTTTTTTTCTTCATTGTTGAATTTTGCCACACTGTGAGCTGTCATTGAATTTTGGCAATGTCGATAAAACAGTGTAGTATTTATTATATTGAAGAATTTGGTCATTAAAAATTTTTTTTAGTTTTGCCCCGCTGGCACTGTGAGCTGTCGGTAAATAATTTGGACCGTGTCGATAAAACAGTGTACTATGATATCAACGAATTTGGTGGGCAGAAAATAATTTTCCTCGAAAGAAAAAGAATTCTCTGTCATAAACACTAACATATCAACATTTCATTCTATCAAAAAAAATTATCGCTTGAACGTCGTAATCCTCATTTATTTGTTTTATAAAAACACAATTATATCATTTGTCGCGCGCGCTTTCCCGTCCGCGTCTTATTTCCTGTTACGCATTTCCGTCCATTTCCACGAAATCACTGTCAGACATCAAAAAAAAATTTTAAAAATGGAAAAATTTCAGTGTTTGATATATTTTCATTTGAACTTCTTGACCCCGTCAATGCCAAGGACATTTCGAATCCGCGGTGGACGCGCAGATTTTTCCACTAGCCCAAAGTCCGACATCCTGTGAGGCCGTGTCGTAATTCCTGCTTCCGTCCGCACATCGCTGATGATGCTTAATGAGGAAGCAGCCGGATCTGGCCCATTGGCGCACTCCCATCTGCCTCGTCAGTGCTGCCCGCCATACCATTTGGCTGGCGAAATGCGAATTGATGGGATTCGGGTACCCGGTGAAATGTTGACTGCTGTTAAAACAACTAACGCATTAACCGTATTTTGTTAAGCTCGTGTTAATTAACTATCATTGACTAGCTGTACCCGTCAGAAATGATACATGTCAGTTCTTAAGGAATAAGTAGATATTTATTTATTTATATATAAAAAAAAATTACTATTAAAAAAAAATATACTCTAAATCAGTGACGAACGTTACACGAAGTTACAGGGATAGACAGACAGATAGGCAGACGGATGCCGTGAAAAATCACGATAATTTGGTGGGCGACCGTTGCGTGTTGCATGAGCGCTGATTGCGTCTCGTGCTCTAACTATCTAATGTAATAATTCCAGTTTCATTCCGGAAAGTTACGGACAGACAGATAACGAAATTATCATGTTAAGATAGACAGATTACGATAAATTGTTAAACTCTCACAGAAACGAATCTGTTTATATGCGAAACATGTATAGGTATATATCTAGACACATTAATGCACTTTTTTTACGCTTCAACAGGTCAGGAGGTCCAATTACAGAAGCGAAACACATCACAAATGAGTAAATCACATAGATCGATTGTGACCTCACCGGGAATCAAACCCGGAACCCACGGTGTGAGAAGCCAGTGTCATACCCCCTGGGCTACGAGGGCCGCCCAACTTGTTTATAATAGTTTCTTATTCCGCTATGCTAGGACCAAGGTTATCTATCTATCATCTTTAATTGCTTTAATTTATCTACAGAAAAGACAATTCTAAGAAGCCGTTTTCTAATAAAAAAATATAAAAATGTAAAAAATTAATAAAACATATTTCCTTATTTGCTTTCTTACCTGTAAAATATACACAACAACACACGTGGTTTGGCCAGTGTTAAATATGGAGAAATGGAGGCGATGGTTGTGGTGAATTGAGCTTCAGTAAGATGAAGGCCTACCAATCCTGTCCCTATAATCCTATCTTTATCTCTAATTAATTCCCACTCCATCCACCGCCTTTTTTCAATACGCCTAGCGACATCTCTGGTCCTGTATGGACTCGATCGCATGTAATTAATTCCTACCGCATTATCACCTGTTAATTGCCTGACTTGAGTGAAGAAACCGCATTGTACCGCATCTATTAAAAGTTCGTTTTTTGGACCATTGTTTAAGAAATTATCTTGTAAACCCGCATAAACACTTGTATTTGAATATACCGAAGCCGTGGATTGTGTCATCTCGATATTATCGTAAATCAATCGGCGATCGACTGGAGTTATGCCCGCCTCTTGTGTGATTTACCTACGCAATTTGAACGATTAATTCGGCATATAAGGAGTTGCAATTGGACCAGGAATAAAGAGAAAAGGAAGAAAGAGGCATTTCCGTTTCTTATCCCGACATCCACAATTAAAAGGTAGGATTTCTTCTTATTTGGTGTTCATATTTGCTGCAATCTTCGTGTCTGTTTCTCTGTTCATCTACCGGCCAAATCTCCAGCATCTCGTTAAATTATAATTAGCGCGAATGAACGATTGTCTCTACTAACAAATTTCGATGAAAAACCGCATGTATTTGATTTATTAAAAACCGCTACACCAACACGTATATACGCAATGTTTGTATATCACCACAAACTTTTTTTTGCTTTTAAAATATAAAAAAAAAAACTTTTTCTATTCAAATTCAGTTTCAAACCCCTCTTTCGACTTGTATTAGTTACGATTTATGTAACACCCGGTGAAAAAAGGTAATATTTCATAAATAATTCAATTACTTACTTGTTCATATGAAAATAATGTTTGTTATTTATAATAAAATATGTATGTTCGGTGAAAACAGGTGTAAGTCGAGTTATATATCTCGACTTACACCTGTGTATTACTAACACGTATGCGTAAAGTATATTGCCATGAGACATATGTTTGGGTGGCAAATGACTGAATCCAATTACAATAAGGAACACTTAAACAATTTGGAGTTTAATTTATTACCACTGGACACGAGTTTAATTATAGTACTGTTTTATAGTCACTAAATGTCTTCAGAATATTTCAAGCACTGTTCCTTAATTCGCACTAAATCAACGCTGTTTCTATCGCCTAGTAAATTAATTTCTGTAAAATTCCGTTCAATATTAGAATGTTGAAAAACTTCTTGCCCCAGTAAGAACTTTCTTTATTCACTGTCGCTGGAATATACGCTGGTCACACTGAGATCGCTTTGTGGTAGTATCGCGTGAGTTAACTTTCACAAATGAATGATCACACTGGTCATCACGCATGAATGACTCTGCGTTGCGTGACGCCTTTTATAGGTAAATTCCTTCGAACCCTTCGAGAGACTTATTCTAGAGATTATGAGAGGCTTGTAGAATGTTGAAAACGATTCTACTGTAGAAGAATGTTTGATCGAATTCGATCATATTGTTGTCAGTATTCAGTAGATTTACTATCTTGTCATAATATGTTTGATTTTATATTATAAACATAAGTCAACAACTCGAATAAAACATACTCACCAAACTTCGATAACTAAAAATTGTTTTATTTTTTATGCGGCAAACCTAAGCGCGATGCTCTAATTTTGGATTAGGAATAATTAAAACTTTTCTAAAATATGCATTCGGAGACAATGGGGTTCATATTTAGGGTTTTGAGGTTTGTTCTCGTTCAAATTCAAAGAGTACTACTCTACAGATTAAAAGTGATACTTTTCAATATCAACATGACAAAATATCATTAGACATAGACATTCTTGCACTAAATATAAAAAAATACCAAATTTCATTGCAAAACAATACTGAAAACTCTATTGTAAAATTAACTATATACTAAAATGTGACATTATTACCATAAAAAAGGTTTTTTTTTAAAGGTAGTGATTTTTCACTTTGGGTACGATATGTTGTAAAAGCGTGTGACAATATGTAACATTCTACGCCAGGCACTACTTCAGTGTGGAGTGTGATTTACGTATTTTTATTATTACGATTAAAAATAATCAAAATTGTATCTTACATAAGTGGAATAGAAAGCTACTGAATTATATAATATAATGATTAAATAATAACGATAAATTATTATCTAAAGATTTTACGAAAAACAGTGTATTAAGACATTGTTTAAGAAAATTATAATAGTTTTTTTTTATTGAACTATTTATGATAGTTCACTATGGGCATCAAATGTTTTATAATGTTTTATATGGTTTATATTTACAATAGATACGTTGGTTCTTAAGTAAAAATTGTATTCTTTCACGGTCGTTAAACTTATAAAATATCATTTCATATTTTATTAATCTTGACTTATTCCCCTTTTCACCGGACACTCGTATGAGTACACAATATATTATATTTTACCTGTCACCCTGTGATATATTTAGTAAAGAATTTTAAGGTATTTAGTATAAACTTGTACTTTCCAACATTTGTATATTTTCCAGGACTTTCAATTGAAAATAAACTCATTAAAAGTACATCATTATTTTCAGTAGAATTGATTTATTTGATTTGTATTTTGCTTACATATTTTACATATGAATATTTATTACATTCACGAATTAAATATAAGTTCACAATATTCGATGTACTTCTGTATAAGAGAAACGGAAAGGGGCGGAGACCCACCCTATCCCGGAACTGTTATGGAAGTGTCTACTTCCTTACCAGTTCCTCTCAGCAAATCATCCCGTGAGTTTATTATTGATCAATGTTTACAAACTTCGACTTTCCATCCCTTTCTGCATCTGTTGGGTTTCAAGTTTACTTAATTAAATAATAATATACATATCATTGACGATCAAATAAATTAATAACAATACCTTGATATCTTATAATACGTGTACGTGCTACTCGATAGCCCGACAGAGAAGCAGTAAAGGCGACCATAGTATTCACAGCCATTCCCAGAGGGGAGAAAGGACGTCACAAATATACTTCTATATTGGATATTATAGAAGTCTCACAGAGACGAAGCTATTTATAAGATACAGTAAGTATGGAGGGCTTTGCGTGTTTATAGAACTTACGACTTAAGTGATCACTTTACACAATGTGTTGCTATCCGATTCCACCCATGGTTGACTACCACATCTATACATTTTTTTGGAAGTTGTATATATTTAATTTATGTAACACTTACAAAATAGTCTTCAAGGTTCGAAAAACCAGCGTGTTTCATTTAAAAGGCGGAGCCAGCGTCGCGGATAATTCATGATTGACGTTCAACCGACGCGACGTTTAGGGTCGGTTGTTTCAAGTTAGATCAAAATAAAAGTTCGTTTAAAGCAAAGATTTCTGCGCTCTCCACCAATCAAATGATCCGTTTCCGTAAAAATCTATGCTAAAAATAAACTTTTATTCTAATCCGACTTGAAACAACCGGGCCTTAACCAGCGATATAGCATTAGCGACCGCAGAGTAATCGAAACGACACGATAGCAAGCGATTATAATTTGTTTCACAGACTGATGAATTGCGAAATTATGTGAATTAAACAATAGTGCTCAAATTTGATTCGCGTCCAGTGACTTTGTGAATTTATTAAAATAATTTATTAAATTGATAATTAATTTCCAGTGTTTTAATTTGCTTCGCACAGCCACTACCGGTGTCGGTATTGTTAGTCATTTCCAAATAAAGTTATTATTTACCAATATATTTTACTCGAACCCTTTTGCGATGAATACATGATAATACATATCGAGAGTAGAAAGCCAAAAGGTCGTTAGTGATTATTTCTAACTTTACAGGAGAGCAAAATAATGTTTTGTCAATCTGACGTTGTTAATATTTCTTTTATTATTAAACGATTTCCATATCTATTTTGGATTTATGAATATGGAAATCGTTTAATAATATAAGAAACATTGACAATACATTCTTTCGCTCTCCTGTAAAATTCGAAATAATCACTAACGCCCTTTTGGCTTTCAACCCTCAATATATTCTCAAAAGATTTCCCACTATTATTAACTTTTTTTCTATGTAATTGCTTAGAAAATAAGAATTTTATACTTTGAGAATCAATCAATCTTATATTTTTATAAAATTGTATGGTACCTATCTCTATTTTTATATGTTAATATCAGTGAAGTATGAAGTGATCATAATTGCTTTATTTACATGAATTAATAATACCTATTATATTCTGGCAATTTTTAAGACTCTTCTCAGACATATACTCCATTAAATGAGTAATTGTTATATCTATACTGCGAACACTCAAAGATAAGTCGTTAATAATAATAAAAACGGATCATTTAGTTATATTGTCGTTTTCGTGAGAACTCACCTCAATGGCCCTTCATACGCAATAAATTACTAATTAAATAAGTTATTTTCTATTAATTATACAGTTGGAGAAATTATTTCTAAGAATTCATACAAAAATGTGTATTTCTGATTTTCTTTAGTTGTTTGATTAATTTGTACCTCGTATTAAAGAATATTGCTTACAACCTTATCAAGAGTTTTCAATATAGTCTTTCAAAAAATTCTATTTTAATATTAGGTCCTTACATATGAAATTGGCGTTTAGTATGGGTGGAACATAAAGCCGATTTTTTTTTATTATAATATATTTATTTGATCAAAGTATGTACCATTGCTATCTATGCACTTTTGCCATCTGATAGGTAGTTCATCGATCCCTTTACTAAAAAAACCATTCGGACGGGAATCAATAAAATCTTTGAAGGCGGTTTGGACTGCCCCATCGGAGTTGAATTTTTTCCTTTGCAAGAAGTTATCCAAATTTCGAAAAAAATGGTAATCTGTTGGGGCAAGGTCCGGAGAGTACGGTGGATGTCTTAGACATTCCAATTGAAGCTCCTCTAATTTGGTAGCCGTCTGTTGTGCAGTGTGTGGTCTAGCGTTATCATGAAGCAGCAGTGGCCTAGAGCGATTAACCAGCCTCGGTTGTTTAGCAGCTAGCTTTTCCATCATGGTTTGCAGTTGCTGACAATAGACATCTGCCGTAATCGTCTGGCCAGATTTAAGAAAGCTGTAGTGAACGACACCAGCACTAGTCCACCAAACGCTCACAAGTAACTTTTTTGGAGTCAATTTTCGCTTGGGGCATGGTTTGGCTGGTTCGGCAGGGTTCAGCCATTGCGATGAGCGCTTCCAATTATCGTACAGAATCCACTTTTCATCACAGGTAATGATTCGATTTAAAATCCCTTCATTATTGTGCCGGTTGAGTAATGCAAAGCAGCAGTCAACGCGCGTTTGTTGATTTGCTTCACTCAATTCGTGAGGTACCCACCTTTCAAGCTTTTTTACCTTACCAATTTGCTTCAAGTGGATAAAAACAGTTTTATCACTAACACCGCAGCGTGCAGCTAACTCGGATGTGGTTTGCGATGGATCCGCTTCCACAATAGCCTTCAATTCTTCATTATCAACTTTGGTCTCCGGCCGCCCACGGGGCTTGTTCTGCAGGTCGAAATTTCCAGAACGAAAACGTTGGAACCAAAAACGCTCTGTGTTTTCTTTTGCGGCACCGTCGCCATACACATCATTAATCCTTCGAGCCGTTTCTGCAACACTGGTGCCACGGTGGAACTCGTACTCGTAAATAACGCGATATTTCAAGTTTTTCATTTTGCAAACTGAGTGACGCAAAGAAAAAAACAATTGAGGAAAAAACAAATGAATTATAATTTCCAAAACACAAATACATGAGTAAATAGCTGTATAAATTTGGATTTGGAATTCCTAACCAAAGAGTAGATATTTGAGATCAAATTTGCCAGTACGGCACAACGCCAATTTCATATGTAAGGACCTAATATTATTTTCATGATTTAAAGCCGTATATTGAATATAAATGTTTGCCAACGTCAAAAAACTATGGAAAATACGTCGCAACAAGTGGTTTAATATTAATATATTTTTAATATAACATTTAATTTCTTCTAGAATGACATATTTTTATTTGAACAAAAACGTGACAAATATGGATCATGACTGTATTTGCATTTTTATACTTTTTGAAGATTTTAGATCACCTTTTTGGTAGTGTGGAAGAGAATTATAACAGTACTGATTCTAGTGTTTATAGATGTACCGGCACAGAGGCGTAGCTAAGGTACTTTGTGCTCGTGGGCGAACTGTCTAAACGGCGTCCTTTCCTTATATTAATTTTATTTTAATAAAGTTATTTAAAAAACATTTACAGTTATTTAAAACAGCCTTATTTTTGAAAAGTATATGACAAACCAACAGCCTTTTTTTAAAATATTTTTCCTAAACAGATATTATTAAATCGCTTAATTAAGGAAAAAATATTTTACAAACAATTTTTTTTTGTCAGAATCAATAAAATATATGTTGCACATTATTTTTGTTGAACAGTTTTTTTCTAAACCAAATTTATCCAGAGATATTTTAAATTTAAATTTTAAATAGCCATTAATGTTTTGAATTCTTGATTTAATGAAATTTATAAATTGATTACTGAATTCCAAAATCATGATTCTTATAAATGTATGGGCTATATTTCCTGTTTAATTACGAATTCAGTACTTTCTAAATTATTAATCCTTGACGGCATTAATTTTTTTTTGTATATTGCTATCTTTGCTTTTATACACCACATTTGATGTAGGTACTATGCACAGTTTCATTTTATTTTATTATTAGTTTCATTGATGTGTATGAACAATTGTAAAATACATGATCCGATGAGAAAGCCGTCCTTGAAAAGCGATGTCGGTGATTGGATGATATTTAGTTGGAATTTGATCAACGCACGTGGAATTACCTAAACATGACTTAGATGACACAGTGAAGATCTAGATTCGCTGGAATTAATAAATTTTTATTCCATGGATATTCAATTAGTACGATTGAATCGATGGATATTCGATTGTACGATAGAGCAGGCAGAGAAGGCGTTTCTGGAGGAACCATGTTGAGAGAATGGACCAGACAAGATTTCCTAATGCCGTGATGCACGGGATTCCAGAGGGGTGCCGACCGCCAGGGAGACCACCAAAGAGATGGAGAGAGAGCTGGACGTCCTCATCATAAGACCAGGACTGACCTGTCAATACAGATAAAGAATCTAATAAAAGAATAAGGAGAAGATATTCGATTCAGCTATGAAGACTACAACACGCAATATTTTTAATTTGTCATACATTCATTGATGATATACCTACATTGTTTTTTTTTTACTATATAATATAATGTGTTAAACTTATAAAACTCTTTTTTTTTATTCTTAAAGTAGGTAATACAATAATTTTTATATTTCCTAATGTATACAGCATAAAATATAAAGTATATTAAATTTTTAACCAAAATAAGTATCACATATTTTCTTAATTTTTTCTTAAAAGTCGTTATATTGTTTTATATTATTTATATAATTTCATCCCACTGTACATCATAGAAGTTTGCGATTTTAATGATTGACATTAATCACCTGAATTTCTTGATAATTTAATATTTATTTCACTAATGATATACACCCTTTAAGTGAGTATGAAGTTCGATACTATAAGAATCCACATACGTAGAATCCATCGATAAAGATACCACTAATGCACGTAACTATGTCCTAGTCTATGGTGCTCTTTCCGAAAGATTTTTTTGATGATTGATAATAATGGACACAACACAATAAAAACACCCCCAATCCGGATGTGAGGTAAGCCAATTCAAGTTAAACTACATTTCGCGTAGGTGCCTTAATTCGATTCATGAATAGCAAGGGTAAAAAATTCCATCAAAAAACCTTCTAGGGTTGTTTGTTGCTCGAATGGACGGTGGCTTTGTAAGGCAATGTTGCCCGCGGAGGGTCGCGACCCTTCTGCTCCGGGTGACCTTACTTACGTTCGACCGTATTTAGAAAAAACCCTTTCCTGCTGTTAAGGGAGTGGAAGGTGACGAGCCGGTTTTGAAGTACATTCCATACGAGAGCCTATTATTTAGCTACCCTAGAATTTAACGTTAATTTTTTATACCTTTTCCAAAAAATGTGTTGAAAATACGTGAAATAATTTTAAATATTTCACCCTTCCATAGCCATTTAGTTAAACAGGTCTACCGGGCACTTATTTCAAGAGAAGGTATTTTTATTACGTTATGCTAAGGGTTGGTGCAAATGAATTCTATTATGGATTGAGACCTGTAGGTAAACGTATATATATTTTTTTCATTTTAATATAATTTTAAATAGTAGATATATAAGTGTAAATTAATAAAATATTATGAAAATATTAAAATAACCCATTTTCTTCTCCTCCATAAAATGTTAAATATAAATTTTTTTGTATTGCGGAGAAGTATTCGTGTATATTAATGATCCACCCAAGTGGAGGGAGAAGAGTGAGAAGGCCTAGGCTGAGGTGAAGGATAAAGTGAGAAGGGATGCAGGGAAAGAGAGAGAGAGAAATTTTTATTTATTTAAAAAAAAATCTTTGTTTACAATATATAGGTACTTAATAATAATTTAACAATAAAAATATAAGATAAGATTACACATTTTTTTTTTGTTAGATTTGTGGATTATGCCACTCTACTAGGCTATGCCTGTCCCAGAGTGGCGTTATAGAACACAATAATAATATTTTTTTGAATTCATCAATAATATTTGTTTTCATAAGGTAATAATTATGTATCTACAAGTATCAAGTGCAATGTTAGTGATAGGTTGAGTGAGTCATAAGTCCAAGAGTAAATATGTGTAGAATATTGTTTAATGTAAAAAGGGTTAAAGTTTTGTTTAAGATTATTTTTTATTTTCCTTAATTAATTAATTTATTTATATAGGTATATATTTTTACATATATATCAGTAAGTAAATTTTCAGTTGCTGTTCTACCTTTAGAGGTAAGCCAGTTGTTGGCTAAAGCTTTTATTTTATTAATTGATTATATTCTGATTGTCGGGAAGTCTATTTTAAATATGTTAAATGTGTATAGTTATAACAATTTTTTTCAGAATTTTTTCAAGTAGGTACCTTACTTCTACTTTCATGAAATGTATAGGTACTTTTATAATGCTGAGAAATATTTTATACCCTCAAAATAAAATGGGCAAACAATAGAAATCCTATTCAGTAACGCAAGACTCAAATAGCCCGTGTCCACGACTGAGATTTTCTAACCCAGATAAATTTCACTCTCATGAGATTTTTTAACAACATTTTTTTGACGACTCTCGGTTTTCGTAGTCCTTGAATGGTGCATGCACGATGAATACACGCCACACGATTGTTCTACAGGAATTTCTACCCTTCGAATTTAACCGTGCAGAATTTGATATGAAATAAATATTTGCCAATATTCACTGGTATGTATGGTTTAAGGTGTTTAAGTTTCACTTCACAGGTCGACTCTCGATGTCAAATGGAAGGTCGTGTACGAATTTGCTTTTTCCACCAAGAACTCGAAACTTGTTTAGTAATTTCGTATCTCTTTTTGATTTATAACATAACATTTTAAATTTATTATCTAGTTTTTCTAATATTATTTTCTTATGTCGACTATGTAACATCGTGAAGATTTTAAAAAATCAAGGATTTTTGTAAAGTCTGTTAAAATTAGTAAAATAAAAAAACATATATCAACGTCTCATGTAAAGCATAACATAACCAAACTTAATACCCAACAACCATCAGTTTGTTTGTTTGTAGTTGCATTTCTCCGCAGAGATAGTAACAGAGCATGGAATGCCATTCTGCTATATGCTGGCGTACCACTTTTTCTTCGACCACATCCATACGTCTCATGTACGCTCTCCAATTGGTGAAATTTTTAACAGGGGCATAATAATTTTTTTTTAACTTCTTGGCTATTAAAAAGGGGCAATTTATTCCACTAATTGTTATAAAATGTTTTAAAGTTTTACTTAAATAACACACTACATTTTTCTCAGGGTTAATAACAATCTTTGACAACCTGCATGTTAAGTAATGAAATATCATTAATAAATGCCAACTCAACTGCCGAAAACAGGTCATAATTTATCGCTCATTAAATTTCATTTCTTATCACTATTTAATATACACAAACATTCATTTAATTTTCTTTTATAGGTATATACCTAAATATACTTTTGACTGTGTTATTATATTAGGTCCTTACATATGAAATTGGCGTTTTGCCGTACTGGCAAATTTGATCTCAAATATCTTCTCTTTGGTTAGGAATTCCAAATCCAAATTTATACAGCTATTTACTCATGTATTTGTGTTTTGAAAATTATAATTCATTTGTTTTTTCCTCAATTGTTTTTTTCTTTGCGTCACTCAGTTTACAAAATGAAAAACTTGAAATATCGCGTTATTTACGAGTACGAGTTCCACCGTGGCACCAGTGCTGCAGAAACGGCTCGAAGGATTAATGATGTGTATGGCGACGGTGCCGCAAAAGAACACACAGTGCGTTTTTGGTTCCAACGTTTTCGTTCTGGAAATTTCGACCTGTAGAACAAGCCCCGTGGACGGCCGGAGACCAAAGTTGATAATGAAGAATTGAAGGCTA
>JADDOH010015343.1:0-11516 GCA_016648135.1 Agrypnia vestita
TATTTTATAATGAAAATCTGCATTTAATATTATTTTAACAAGGTACTAGGTTAACAAGATACTACATTTAATATTATTTTAACAAGGTACAAGATTAACAAAATATCGTGCATGTGATTATTTTATAAAGAAAATCTGCATTTAATATTATTTTAACAAGGTACTAGGTTAACAAGATACTACATTTAATATTATTTTAACAAGGTACAAGGTTAACAAAATATCGTGCATGTGATTATTTTATAATGAAAATCTGCATTTAAAATTATTTTAACAAGGTACTAGGTTAACAAGATACTACATTTAATATTATTTTAACAAGGTACAAGATTAACAAAATATCGTGCATGTGATTATTTTATAAAGAAAATCTGCATTTAATATTATTTTAACAAGGTACTAGGTTAACAAGATACTACATTTAATATTATTTTAACAAGGTACAAGATTAACAAAATATCGTGCATGTGATTATTTTATAATGAAAATCTGCATTTAATATTATTTTAACAAGGTACTAGGTTAACAAGATACTACATTTAATATTATTTTAACAAGGTACAAGGTTAACAAAATATCGTGCATGTGATTATTTTATAATGAAAATCTGCATTTAAAATTATTTTAACAAGGTACTAGGTTAACAAGATACTACATTTAATATTATTTTAACAAGGTACAAGATTAACAAAATATCGTGCATGTGATTATTTTATAAAGAAAATCTGCATTTAATATTATTTTAACAAGGTACTAGGTTAACAAGATACTACATTTAATATTATTTTAACAAGGTACAAGGTTAACAAAATATCCTGCATGTGATTATTTTATAATGAAAATCTGCATTTAATATTATTTTAACAAGGTACTAGGTTAACAAGATACTACATTTAATATTATTTTAACAAGGTACAAGGTTAACAAAATATCGTGCATGTGATTATTTTATAATGAAAATCTGCATTTTATATTATTTTAACAAGGTACTAGGTTAACAAGATACTACATTTAATATTATTTTAACAAGGTACAAGATTAACAAAATATCGTGCATGTGATTATTTTATAAAGAAAATCTGCATTTAATATTATTTTAACAAGGTACTTTCCTCAAAACTCCAAGGTAGGATTTTTTCTGCTGAAAAGTTTTCGAATCATCTTTTGATCATATTATAAAGAAACTCTAACAAAAATTAATCTTCCAAAGATTCAATAAAAACTTTTCACACTTGCAAATTTCATTTTGCCTATGCTTAAATTTCATGATAAAATGAAGAAGTCAGATAAAGTTTCCGCAATCTAAAAGTTCGTAAATTGAATTAAAGAGTGCAGCGAACAATCTTAAAACAAGCCGGTTAGCTAAAACCCAGACTGACCAGGAAATATTATAAAAAACTTATATATATTTAAATATTTTTATATTTTTACTCATACGTATAACATATATATATTACATATATAATATGCAAAAAACAACCAGGCTTAAGTATATCGAAAAGATTAAATGTGACCTCACCGGGAATCGAACCCTGTGAAGCCCACTGGGCTACGAGGGTCGCCCATATAATACTTATGTCGTATTTTTTTGGAATTTTTCAGGTCCTCTGAATAAGTTTTTTATAGTGAATTTTATTAAAAAATTATCTGTAATACTCCTATGTAGCAGAATTTAACAAGAATGTATTTAGCTTTTAGTCTGAATTGAAATGCTTTTAGCTATATTATCCAATTCAACGTTCATTCATTCATTCATCGTTGTAGACTAAGCTTTTGAATTGGCAGAACAGTTTAACCTTCAAGCGCTCGTGCCCGCAGCTATTTAGCCGTGTTTTTTAAATTTGTTTGATTTTTGGCGTCAACGGATGAATTCATGGAGTCATTCATTTTAGAATTCGCAAATATATTATTCCAAAATAAACTATTGCTCTAATTTTCAACTTTTAGTATTCTTGAAACTATACCTAACATATCAAATTAACTATTTAGGATTACATTTATCATTCAATGGGGCGGACAATTGCGTCATAGGGCATTGCGGGGCGGAGTCAAAATACCTGAGTTCCCACCTGCGGTTAACCTGCTGCCCTTCTGTGAGCCTTTTAGTTACAATTCCAGTTCAGTATTTTTCTGTAGGTGTTTCAGTATGAGCCAAGAAAAAAACATCATGACCAGAATTAGCTGCCAATATCTCTCCAGATACGGTTGCAAAAAATACTCACTACGACAAGTTACTAGTTGTACTTGCAAGAACAGGGATTACTGACGTTTACATGAGTTTTTGCTTTGATTTAGTGTATTTTTTTTGTATTGATAGTTTTTAGGTTATAATTATTTTGCTTTTCTTAATTTCGATGAATAATATACAAAAAATCAAAAATGAAATTTTTTTATTATTATATTCACGAACACATTATTATTGTGAAGTTGCAATTTTTTCAGAAAAAAGTTCTGTGAAATTTAAAACCAAATTAATGAATAAATTAGAAAGACATACAGAAAAATCAAATCCACAAAAAATATTTGGCTGCTTTATGGATTCGAACCACGGATCTCCTCCTATCCGGGGTAGTCGCGTTATCCAATTACGCTATAGCAGCTTCTTATATTTCCGTGAATATATTGACAATATCTGTAAGTCTCATTTTTATTAATTGATTAACATATATTATCCATTTTTAGAACAATTCACTTTTTCTTGTACGGCACGGAAATATAAGAGACCGCTATAGCGTAATTGGATAACGCGCCTGCTCCGGATAGAAAGACATCCGTAGTCCGAATTCCGGTAGCAGCCAAATATTTTTTCGGGTATTTGATGTTTCTGTATGTCTTTCTAATTGATTAATTAATTTATTTTTAACTTTTAGTGCATTTACTGTAGGTAATATTTTATCACTCAAATAATATTATTTTTTAATACTAAAGCATTGTATAAAAAATAATTTTATAAATAATAAATAGGAAGTCAATAACCTAAGTCTCATAAATTATTGGTGAAAAAATCGTGAAAACATAAAAGTAAAGCAAGAATAGATATGCGGCCAATAAAAGCGCTTCTGCAACATAGACAAATAGGTATGTGACATGAAATAAAAATATTCAAAATGAAATAAATAACAACATTAAATCAGGGATGGCTTATTCCTTGCTATGACTGAACATATTCAGGAGTTATCGTAGTTCACCATTCATCAATTTTAAGACGCTCTGACGTTTTATACAATAACAAAATAGTATATTTATATAGATTTTGATTCCCATTTCATCTTCGTTTTTTTTCCAGTCCATGACTGCGGTCTACAGAGCCTCATACATCCCTTAACATCGCCGATGAAATCCTATCCTATCATATCCTATCCTGGGCATTAGTCTACTTCTTGTAGGTCTGCCTAATATTTTTCTTGTATTTATTATTTATCATTTTGGATTATAAATACGAGGATTTTTTTGAAAATTTTCAAGTATGAAAAAGAGAGTAGTCATTTTATTTGCTTAATCTCGGATTTTAAAATATAAATATATCAGAACCAAGTATCAAGAATTATTTAAATATAAATTTCAATATCCCATTTAAAAATATATTGATTTCGATTGAATAATTGATAAATTTCAATATCCAGGATAATTTATTCCAAGATTAGCTACCTAGATTGAATATATAGCAGTGGCGTGCAGTGGGTATAAACTTTGGTTATGCTGTGACAGACTATATACATATATTTAAAAAAATATATACGCGTATACTTATATCGGTTAATACATATTTTATATTTTTTTACCTGTATATAATGAACTATTCTGAGTAGCTTTAATCCAAAAAAATAACTGCACTAAACAAATATTTTATGTATGGGTAATACGGCAAAAATTTTCAATATATTTTGAAGACGATTTATATGAAATTAAAAAGCGAACAATAATAATTTCAAATTTACGTTTCTTTTCACAAAAATAAATCAAACATTTTATGATATCATTAACGGCAATGCTGTCGTAAATAATGATCAATATGATCTGACAGATGGTATTTACATTCACCATAGAAAAGAGAAATATAATTGTTTTGGGTGGAATTTGTAAAAAATTTCACTTTTGCAAGTGACGTATACCTACGCAGTTCTTACGTCACATTAGACCTTTCGAAAAAACGCGCTAATATATGAAAAATTTACTTGTCCATTACAAAAAACTCGCAGATATAGAGATGAGTTGAATTACACAGTTCAGGACGAGTTTTTTCTCGACTTAACTAGATGTATGGAATAAATTTGTCGCGTGCAAATAAGTGAGATAAATTATGAATTGACATGATGTCGGATACAAAAACGTCGTAAATAAAACATCTAGCCGACGGAAGAATTAAGGCTAGAATCTTAAATCGACTTTTTCTCATAAGATAATGATTATTTAATTATTATTTGTTTCCCAGAATCTTTATTAATGCACATTTTATCAATTTTTTGCTTGTATGCGCTGCACGCCACTGGTATATAGCTTAGAAACATAGTAATTTGTAATTGGGTAAATATTATGCCCTGAGTTTATTACAAAGGGAGGAACCATTAATTAACCACCACGTTTATAACCATCGTATAAATTTGAGAGATCAATTTCATTCTAGGGACTAACAATTCAAAAAACTGTAAATTTATATACCTACCCATACAAATATTATATTCATATTTAAAATAATACATAACATAGAAAATAAATTTAAGCCTTCAATAATATATTCGTTATATTTTATCAAGTAGGAGTATATTTTCCGCATGCTTATAAAAATGAATTGTAAATTTACCTTTCGCGGAAATTTTATGGGCACTAGGCGGCACACTAGATTTCCGTACTGTGAACAATGAGCCCCTTCATATGATTTGTTTTCCCATCAACATTTATGAAGCCTAACATGTTTTTCACTGAATTTTCCAATTGGAATATTGAGAACATCGTAAAACCCGTTCATGCTATGAAATTACTTTTAGTATTTCTTTACCGAAAATAAAATTAAAAGTGTCATCAAATGAGTGGATAAGATGCATTACTGTCAAATAGAAGTTTAGAAAAAAGTTTTTTGACTTATTTTCAAATCAGAGCAATGTTGAGAATATTTTAAAATTCGCTCATCCTGTGCCTTTGGCAAAGAAATAATGAAATACTTTCATTATTTCTTTGCCAAAAAAAAATTTAAAAGTATCATTATGTGAGTTTATCAGAAGTAAAAATTGAAACATATTTTCCTTGAATCTCGGTTTTTGAATGCCTCTCACTTTGCACCAGGCTATACTTGTCAAAACTTGTATATGTAGATTGAATGGCTTTAAGTACACGTAAGTTTCAATCAAACGCTTTCGGTTGTCGTTTTGTGTTGGGTTTTGTAACGTAACGTGCTTTCCGATGCAATTAAATTAAGCTATTGCTTGTTCCTGTAGGCAACTTGTGGTCGTAGTGCTTAATTTCCAAAAATTTTAAGTAAATTTCACTTTGAATCTAAATATAATAATTTCGTTGCTTATAATAATTTTCAGCTTCAAAATTATGAAATTATGTCCCATGATTTTTATACATATAATGCAAATACAAATTATTTTTGCTTTGAATATTAACTGTAAACAATAAAAAAAAAATATGTAAAAATACGAATATATAAAATTAGACGAATACTCGCCTAAACTAGAGTTACAAAAATAGTTTAGAAGTATTAGGAGCATTCTTAATATTGACTTATGATAGTATTCTAACCGGTGACACACTAAACATATATAAATACCATCCAATTTTAAATAATTGATATTTGTATCTGATTATATGGATGATTTGTAAGAAATTTTTCGTAATTCGACATAAGTTATATCTCACTTACCAATCTTCGGTTAATACCGTTTACTACCAGTTTAAATAAGGGTATGACTATCATTAATTTGAAATGTGAATCTACAAAAAAATACTCAAAATAAGATGGATAGACAGAGTTACTATTGAAGAAAAAAAAGGTTATTAAAATAGTTAAGAATTGAAAATTTCAATATCACAGATATATGATGAGACATCCAGAGAAGTATGAGATCTTGCATCCCATAATGCAGGGATAAATTGCCGAAAGAAGGAGAACATCATAACTGAAAAACCTAAAATATTGGTTTGGCCCTAGTAAATAAAATTATTTTAGCCAATGTTTGAAAGGTTTGTTTGGGTTTGTTTTATTTGATAATTATGAAAGCATATTCATCATCTCGGATGATTCAGACCCATGCCATGCAAACGGGTTTCTTGCGAAACATCGGACCTTCCCTGTAATGTAATAGCTAACGTCCGTTGAACGGATAAGATACTAAGAGAAGAATAAAAATTGTGATTAATAACCGGTTCTGTGACCACAACCAGTACCACCACCAAAAGCAACTAGTTCTATGACAACCGGTATTGTTACCATCGTAGGATTATAAGTGTAAATTAATATAAAAATGATTTTCCATGAAATATTGCTTTCTTGTGATATTTTGAACCAAAAAGTGACGAAGTAATAAACACACAGAAGTAGTTTACATTCCACTTCTGCACTTCTGATATCCGGTTACAATTTCCATCACAAATTTATCGATTCACCACGTTTCATTTTACCGAGGTGTGATTGCTGAGGTGTTTCCTTACGCAACCATGGCAGCTTGTAATAATATTCGAGTGTAGCGTTGTGCATGAATAATTAATGCATTGGCACTGCTCGGTGTGCAAAAACATGCTCTCTCGTAAGAGAGACTAAGCTGTTTATAATGTACGATGTTATCCGTTAATAAGATTACTATAATTTTGATTCAACAATATCATGACAAAGTCGTAGTGTTGTAAATAATGCATTGTAAAATATTTCCATTATTATAAATAATATAAAATATATCAAGAATTGAAAAACCCATCAATAATGACGAAAAATAATTTGAAAATTAATTACTTTTACAGACCATCGCGGTGAAGATAAAGTTATTTATCTTCACCGCGACTTGTGGGGTCAACGATCCATTTCCCCACATTCCATAACCACCGCTGATGACGACAGTTGGCCGATATTAATCACCAGCAATACGTGTATGAAAAATGATGACAAAGTAGACCAAATGAGCTTAAAATATGATGATGAAGCAAGATACATCCAGTCATCATAAATTCAAAATGCTGACGCGTCCGTTTCCACGCCGGCAAAATAGGTAGGCAAAGGATTCCAAATATGATGACGGGCTATTTCTCACACAGTTTCCACGCTGCAGTTCTTTGTTGCCGCCGGCACGACATCGGCAAAATCTGGATATAAAAGACGTTGCAGCAAGGTACCAAGTTAGTTCGTTTCCTTGCCATAACAACGACGTTACGCTGCACGGCCGCTACCCGAAGCTCACCTCGCTACGAAGCGCGTCTCTCTCTACGCCATACGACCAATCTCCAGCCTGCAGCTAAGACATCAAATACAATCGCTACGCCGCTCATCTTATTCCACGTTACGCCTCCGGTCTCCAATCCATCGATCATTATCAGCCTCATCGCTCCACCGTCTTTGCAACTTTACCTACATCAGTCATCAGCACCATCTCTCGTTCACAGCACGATGTTCACCTTGACAGATCGCTTCCTGCACCACTACGCACGCGGCCAGGAACAGAGTTGACGACACCAGACGCACCCTATCAGCTGGCACACCATTGACAGCCGTTATCTACCAAGGTCGAGCGATAACGCACGCATTAATTCCGCTATAAGTAAATAAACACCATAAGACTGACCACGGATTTGTTTTCATGTCAGCTATTTTCATTTTGTATCACATTTTATAAAAGTGGGGATCCGGAACATGGTACCCCACAAACTGGGGACCGCAACGTGAGAAGACCACCAACAGACTATTATGGTCTTGTGTTCTGAAATTTTCACTAAACAGATTTAATATAAACGCCTGAAAAAAAACTAAAATACTTAAAATATTATATTGAAAATTTTTTTTTGGTTATTTAATTTCCCAATTCACCTCTCATACATCTTCTTCATCCAGAATACACACATTTATTAACACACCATCATGTTGGGGTCGCAAGTAAATCATACTAATTTTTACGTTATGAAATGTAATTTTCATGATCCATATCACTGCAGGTATAAGCCAAGGATACAGTTTGTTTAAAATTATTATTTAATATATACACGAAGGTTCGTATGAGAATAGTTTTGGAATACTGAAACAAAGGCAATTCTATTTGTGGAAAACTAATTTCGAACCTGCGCTGCGTTGATGATAAAATTTTCATGGCAGACTGCGTTGAAGATATGCAAAAGTCTATAAAGAGTATGTTACAATCTAGAAAGCTTGAAATATGTCTCGAAAGAAATTCATGTATAACGAAATGAGGAAAGAAAATAAAATAAGAGACAGGAATTAACACGAACCGGTAATTGCAAAGCCGTGAACGATCAAATATACCCCGGATATTTATTTATGAATGACAGATACTTCTACGCAGAAATAAATAGGAGACCAAAAGTGGTATTGAAACGAGAAATAAAGAAGGTAAGATAATTTACTTTTGCTACAATATATTGATTACACGTGACAATATATTAAGAACAAACTGACTTAAAAAATTAATAGTATCATCTAAAAGCATGCGTCACATTTTGTATATAATTTCTCTAATCTTTTATGAAAATTATAAACTTTAAGCATTAAAAATGCTTGTCCAAGCATTGTAAAAAATTCATTACCCAAGATGTAGGCATTGAAATCTGTTGGGTCGTAACTTCGTAAATAAAAGATTTTCATATAACCTTTCCATATTCAATTTCAAAAGAAAAAAAGAAAAAAAATCACGTACGTAATAGCTCCTTATTTGAGGGCTTCCTTTGACGACGTTCATATGAATGAACGGTTTAAAAGTTTCAAAAGAGAAATACGGTGTATTTTATTTTCAATATCTCTTCAACTGAGAAACTTTCCAACATACAATGTTACATTATGCCTAAAATGATAACATTTAGATATACATTTCCTGGCTGATCTAGCCGTAAACAGTTTTATTGCTGAAATTTGCAGGGCAGAAGTTTTTTATTTGGTTTGTTTTTAATATAATTCTCAGTAGCGTATGCTAGGATCGAATTTTATTCTACAAACATTAATGCTGTAAAAGAACTATGGGCTTTTATGTCAGTGGGGCTAACATTTATTTCAGAAACCTGTTTTTGACGTGTGAGTTAATTTTTGTTTTTGAAAAGTATTAGTATTATCATTCTTACTCTTGGGAAATATTTTAAATTGTTTAGAAAGGGAATGAAAACATTTAACTATACAAATACTGTAAAATAAATTCACAATACAGTATACCTACTGAATCGCATTCATGTATACATTTGCGTCACTAAGCAACAAGTCTGTTCAAGCTAAGATTTATTTAGAATATGCGTATCTCATACCAAGCGGCACGAGATACCTAAATATAATTTTTATTATTTATTTATTTATTATTATTATTTACTTACGTCCTTCAGAGCTTTGCAAAAAAAAGTTAAAGTGTCCATTAAATTGATGAATACTTCAAACAAAATGTGTAGAAATTGTTAAATAGGTAATTTTGAATTATTTGGCATAATGTCTCATAAACATTTTATTAAGAATTATTGCGCAGAATTTATTTATTTATTTAATGTTTATGGAAGACCAACAGCACAAAAAAAGCATAGAAAACATTGATACAATATAGATGGCCAATTACAGGTCTCCACATTTAGAAATATGTCAGTAATGATAAATATTTATGATATACTAAGGCATATCAATTATATAGAAAGAAAGAATAAAAAAATTAAACAAACGCTTATGTAGTAATGATAAATAATGTATGTGTGTATGTATAAATAATATGTCAGTAATGATAAATATTTATGATATACTAAGGCATATTAATTATATAGAAAGAAAGAATAAAAAATTTAAACAAACAGAAATATGTCAGTAATGATAAATATTTATGATATACTAAGGCTTATTAATTATATAGAAAGAAAGAATAAAAAATTTAAAGAAAAGAAAAAGAAACTTAATTATTACGTGGAAAAAATTCAGAATTATATCCATGCAAAGTTTTTAAATTGCATGGTGTTCATGTCCCTCACAAGTATTTATCCTATAGCCTATAAATAAAATAAAACAATTTTCAATTTTAAGTTAAAATTAATTTACATATTTACATAAATTACAAGAAACAAAGCTATTTATATGAGAAATTAGGAATAAATGTTCCGGATGTTTATAAGGCTTATAACCCGGCTAATTATTTAACGCGTATATGTAGCGTTCCAACCAAGATCGTCCACACATTTATAAAAGTTGTAGGTGAAGTTTTAAACAATCTTGCTTATGCCAACGCCATTTAAGGGTTTTTTGAAAATTTCCATAAAACAGTATATATTGTGTCGCAGCCATCTGATTAAATGAGCCAAGTCATTTGACGCTTAGGCCGTTCATTAAACGCCGGCATCCAATTAAATGGCTGAAGGACAACTAGCCAAGTCATTGAGTACAACGTTTAACCAGATGTCTGAATGTCGTGTAGTTTGGTTAGGTTAGCTTACGTTAGGTTAGGTTAGGTTAGATTAAGTTAGGTTTGCTAAGATTTGAATCATTTGGCTGTCTTGGTCAGTAATCTTCAAAGGGCTGACTTTCAATACGCCAAGTTGTTAAACGTTCAATTAACTATCGGCCTAGGCATCCAATTGGATGTCGGCGCTTAGTGAACGGTCTTGGCGTCCAATAACCTGGCTAATTTAACCAGATGGCTGCAACATATGGATGGCACCGCTGGTTAATGAGACTTTTATTTATTTTTATTGGAGTATGAAGCAAAATTATTTTCTTAATTTTTCTTTTCATTCTCCTAACGTGGCACGATATCCCACATGCTACCAAATAACCTGTACACGCTTGCATTCAAGAACGAGTACAAAGGCCAACAATAGTATCGTTTACGACCTGCATTATCCAAGCGCCCGTTAAATCTGTAAGCAGATAAACTTTCAACCGTACACGAAATGTTTATGCTCTCTGGGACGATAATACGCTCTCTAGAAAATTTTCTTGAGAGCGGATGCGAGAAAATTTTTGGCTCTCTCACTTGGAGAGTCTCCAGATTCTTTAAATTACTTTTCCACATATCGCGCACGTGAATATGCAAATAGCGTAGTGAAGTTGTTTTTTTTAGTGAATTTCGTAAAAAAATATTTTCACTTTTTTTCATTTTTTTTAAAATAGATAGAAATTTGTCTATAGCTGCAAATAAAAAATAGTGGAATTATTAGGGTATACGAGAATGTTTATATTTACATAATGACCGTGAACCGCCAACATCTCTTTTGTGATTTTAGTGCCATATTATAGCCATTTTTGAAATATACTATGTGACAAAACATATATAATATGTTTTGTCACATAGTATTTTTCATATTCATATTATTTCATATTTATTTTTCATATTTTTCATATT
>JADDOH010015344.1:0-49904 GCA_016648135.1 Agrypnia vestita
AAAGTAATTGTGTTATTGAAAATGTTGAACATACTAAAAATATTGTGAAGGTTCGTGGTTTTAAGGGTTGTAAGGTAAGCTGATCGATTACTGATTTCGAGCACGCTATACGTATAATGTAACTCGTGTATTTTATTTATTTTTAAATCAACAATCATTAGTCAACCAACCGTCATTAGGGCGGCCCTCGTAGCTTAGTGGGTATAACATTGACTTCTTACACCGAGTGTTTCGGGTTCGATTCCCGGTGAGGTCACAAGAAATCTACGTGACTTACTCAAGCTTGGGCGTTTTAGTGATGTAACGACATTAGAGATTGGACCTCCTGGCTTGTTGAAGGGTTAAAAAAAGGAAAATAACTAATATTTTTAGTTTTTCTAAAAATTATTACTATCATTAAGTGCCACTAAAATATTTTGATGTTTTTATTTAACCACATCACTGGACACAAACTTGAAGTGAAGAAAACATTTTTCCATAATTCACACTTCATACACACCATACTAGAATATTTCACTTTTCTCTGGTGCGCTTTCTATGGTCTTTGCAGCTGTCACAACAAAAAATATCACTGGCAAAAAATATCAAATCGCCATGTGCTAATAACGGCTCGACTTCTCGATACATTTTAGTAATAAACAGGCAATTCTACATGTTTAATTGTTTACAAAGAAAATTATCACCAGGATTTTAATTCAAAATTGTCAATTTTGGGGACTTCAAAGATTTTTTCAATACTTCTGTCTAATATTCCGTAAAAAAGGGATTACCATTTAATATCGTTCCTAAAATCGAATACTAAAATAAACATCAATTTTAATACAGGTAAAAAAAAAGATTAAAATTTGTAGAAATTTGAACTATCTTGCAAGGTTTTAGTATTTTTTTATTTGGCTTTTTAAAGCCAGTGAAATTTTAATATTCGATATAAGTTAGGTAATGAAAGTCAAATGTTGGACTTTAAGTTAGAATTAAATACGGACAATTAGTTAGAAATACTGAAAAAAAATGCAAACTTAGAGGTCGATTTTCGATGCATATTTTAGGCATAGTATCGTGGAATAGCTCTTATATCAGTTAAACTTGGTCAATAAACATATTTTAACAACTATTTAAGTAAAAAATAAAATAAACGTACGTAAAATAACAAAAACCACGATAAAGATAAAACATAGTTATTTTCAGTAAAAGTATTTTATATATATTTTCGGTAAATTTTTGAAATATAAGTGGGCGAAATTCGCTTTGAGAATCTGCCTAACATGGCAAGCTAAAAGGCTTAAAAAACATACGAAATATACATTAGATACACAGCCCGAATACTCAGATCCCGTTTTATTCCGTCTGTTTTCATTTTTTGGCTTTGGTTTAAAGTAATGTGATATAAATAAAATATTGTTTTAACCCTGCGTATCATTTCGTTTCGTTAAAGTTTTGTTTTTCCATGTTATAAATACTGGCTTTTAATTTATAAATACAAAACTTTATAAACCGAAGTGCGTTTAAATTATTTCACATGGGCTTATTATCCAAAGTGTGAAAAAATTATTTTAGTTCTCGTATATTTTAGATTTACGTATTTATTTATTTGTTTATCCAACAGGAAGACAAAAATATATGGCAAGAAATTAATATAAAAAAATAAACAGTTATATTTATGTCTCTCGCAATTATACATAGGATGACACAGATAAGACAATGATAATTTTACAGACTTAGTAAACACACTTTTTTAAATTTAATATTAATGTCGCAGCCATGTGGTTAAATAAGCCAGGTAACTGGACGCTTAGGCATCCAATTAAATGGCTGAAGGACAACTAGCCAAGTCATTGAGTGCAACGTTTAACAGAACTGAACGTTGTGTAGTCATTTAGTTAAATTTAGGTTAGGTTAGGTATGGTTAGGTTATGTTAGATTTGAATCACTTGGCTGTCTTGGTCAGTCATCATAAAAGGGCTAACTTTTAATACGCCAAGTCGTTAAACGTTGAGTGATTCTAGTTCAATTAACTATCGGCCTGGGCATCCAATCGGATGCCGGCGTTTAATGAACGGCCTAGGTATCCAATTACCTGGATAATTTAACTAGATAGCAGCGACATTAACATTAAAATGTATTCTATTTTATTGTAAAAGTGCACGTGTAATGTATATGAGGCGTGACAGCAGTGGCAGGATAGGTAGATACAAGGTGCTGAATCATACTCATTTATTGACACAAAGCTTAGAAAGGTTGACGCGGAGTATATGTAAAAGGTGTATGTACAAGTTGCGGCTGTCGGCGGAAGAGTCGAGTAGCATTCGGCGGTCGAAATTTGGTTGCCTGCATGGAGCTCCTAATTGGTGGATACGCTCGATGCGTGTGGCTAGAAGTCACAGCGGGCCTCGATCTATACACATGTATTGTATGCTGATAATCGTGCGTGAGTGATATACAGGGTGTACCAGAGCTAGCAGCAGAAACTTGGCCGTGAGACAATTCCAAAATGTTCAAGCAACCATGACAATAGTTATGGAGATATGCAATATCAAAGTTTGCATTTTTTTTCAATATTTCTGACTTGTTTTTTGTTAAAAGTTGAACAATCATTACAGTAACTTATATCGATTATGAAAAATTCATTTGCTTCAATACAACTTAAATAAAATGATAAAAACCTGTAAAAAATAACTTTTTTCAATTTTTGCAAGGTTTTTATCATTTTATTCGACTTGTATCAAAGCGAATGAATTTTTCATAATCGATATAATTTACTGTAAAGATAATTAAACTTGCAAAAAATAAGTAAGAAATATTGAAAAAAATCTAAACTTTGATATTGCATATCTCCATAACTATTTATATTAGGCCATGTTTTCTTGAAAATTTTAGACTCGTAACATAGGCAGGAGGTTACCGGCAAAGTTTCTGCTGCTAGCTCTGGTACACCCTGTATATGCGAGAACGAGACAAAGATATATAACCGCTTCACGCCAGACAGTAATGCACCACTTGACTGCAGAGATCCTAGATCCAGAGTATCAAGGGATTTGCTCCGACAGCCATCAACACGATTTTTATGTGTTTTATTTCATTTTAATTTTCTATACCCCTAAAAAATACCCTTTACTAGCAACATATTTATCAGTGGCCGACTGTGAGTAGAAAATCGACCCGTAAGACTTGACACTTTGGACTCAACTCGGATTTCTTCATCACTGCCCTGTAAAAAGAACGTTAAACACAACTAACGAACCGGATTCTTCTGTCTATTTTTCCTTCCTGTCTCTCGTCTCTAGAGCATTCCGCTTCGAGGTACTTGAACTTGTCGACTTGCTATAATTAAAAAATAAAAATCTGAAAACTTCAGCACATCGGACTTACGTACCATATTACTGGAAACCGTAATTTTAGAACATAGAACAGGGAGAATATAACTCACTAACTTACCATCACGCTGTTTCTCCGTGATGAACGTCACACTTTCCTGTCCTGACTCACTCACGCATCTCTCGCACACACATACAACTTAAGCTATATCCACATTCATACATTTTTGCGTGTATGTAAGGACGACGATTGTTAAGGCTCCTCACAGGACCATCATCCAGTATGTGGTTAACCTGGTCATCTCAAGTCTTCTGCAGCCACCTCTTATTACGTTTGCGTCATATTACTTTCAAAGTATTCTTTCCTAGTGCATTATCTCAATACATAATGTTGAGTTGAGAGCTTTACGATGTTTTTATCGCTTAGATCACTTTTAGTAAACTCCGTTCAATGTTTGCACGTAGAAAAACTTCATTCCCCTGTAGGAACTTTCTCTATTCACTGGTCACTATACGCTGGTCACACTGCGCTGCTCTCCGGTAATAATAACGCGTCTGTTAACCGTCACGAATGACTTATCCCGCGTTGAGTGACGCCCTTGTATTTATAGGTAAATTCCTTCGAGATTTGACGAGAGATTGAGCTTTCGATTCCACAGTGTTGCTGTCAGTATAACCGAGTGATAAATTTCGAGGGGCTCCGACAGCGCGCAACCTCTCCCGGTTTCTAACACGGTTGATAATAAATATCCTTTGAACGCGTTGACAATGAAAAATATAACAGTCATTAAAGGTTTCACTGAAATATTTCCCGGACTGGCTTCAATGTGTGCCAATGCAACGCGCACGGCGTTGCAATCTTTTCGAACCGCTGCAAAGGCGAAATTGTTTGCGAAAACTTTAAAGGCAAATCCACTTTTCTCTCGGGGAATGGATTGGAAAAGTTTCAACTGGTCTTTGCTTTACAATACTCCGGGGCACGAATCACAAGGCGAGTCTCGAGCACGTACTTAACGCTTCAATGCGAATAAAAATCATCCTCGCGAATGTACTCGGAGACCAGAACCTCGATAAAACGAGACGTACAGTGGCGAGATGCGCTCTATTTAATGGGCTGTGAAGCTGGAGAAAAGGAGGCATCTTGATTGAGTTGCATCAGGGAGGTATCTGTAAGCTGAACTTCACCCAGAAAATTTGTAAGTTGATTTAATTAATTATCAAAAAATTACACAAAAACTTTGATACGAGATAAATGGGTTCCGGACGTTTTCCGTAGAGCCGATTGCTAGACAAGCCAATTTCCCTTTTGACTCACAAAATTTAATTCTCATGAGGTATACTTTAAATATAAAAAAATTAAATAATAATAAATACATCACTAGTACGAAGTATATTGGAATATTCGTCAGTTATTTGGTCACCTTATTACACAACACATGTTACGAGAATCGAGAGAGTGCAGAAAAAGTTTCTACGTATTTTGTCATACAAAGCTGGTCAACACAACAACCTTCACAGCTACGAAGATCGACTTGCCTTTTTCAAGATGCACAAACTTGAGTCCCGACGGAAAATATCCGATCTCGTTGTGCTACACAAGATTCTCAGCGGAGCTATTGATTCTCTCTCTCTATCTGATATAAATTTGCATGTTAAACCCCGTATAAGAAACCCGGAGTTCTTTAGAATAAGCCAGCACACTAATAATGTCGGTTACTTTTCTCCCATCACAAGGTTGTGTCGCACATATAATTTGTATTGTGCTGACCCCAACATTGATGCTGATATTTTTGCAGATACCTTATCTTCGTTCAAAAACTCACTCATACACAACATCCATTTTCTAGGCATGAACCTATAGATCCATCAAATCAATCATTCATTAAATACTAATCGCACTATATTCAAACATAAAATATACAATACACATAAATGTACATGTAAAATATAATTGATTGCAAAAATACATGTTACTAGAGCGTGCCGAAGACACTTGTAATTGGGATAGTGGGCATGGTCTTCACTATAATGTTTATTATCAGAGTATCATGAACCTATTATCCTGTTAGTGTGTCTAATAAATAAAAAAATAATTTTTTTTTTAATTGGTTTGAGTATTTTTAAAAAAAATATATTATTTTTTAACGGGAATTTTTATTTATTTAATGTTACATAAATCAACCATACATTTATTGAGATCCTAATCAACAGTCAACAAAACTTTTAAAATATTAGGTCCTTACATATGAAATTGGCGTTTTTCCGTACTGGCAAATTTGATCTCAAATATCTTCTCTTTGGTTAGGAATTCAAAATTCAAATTTATACAGCTATTTACTCATGTATTTGTGTTTTGAAAATTATAATTCATTTGTTTTTTCCTCAATTGTTTTTTTCTTTGCGTCACTCAGTTTACAAAATGAAAAACTTGAAATATCGGGTTATTTACGAGTACGAGTTCCACCGTGGCACCAGTGCTGCAGAAACGGCTCGAAGGATGAATGATGTGTATGGCGACGGTGCCGCAAAAGAAAACACAGTGCGTTTTTGGGTTCAACGTTTTCGTTCTGGAAATTTAGATCTGCAGAACAAGCCCCCTGGACGGCCGGAGACTAAAGTTGATAATGAAGAATTGAAGGCTATTGTGGAAGCGGATCCATCGCAAACCACATCCGAGTTAGCTGCAGGCTGCGGTGTTAGTGATAAAACTGTTTTAATCCACTTGAAGCAAATTGGTAAGGTGAAAAAGCTTGAAAGGTGGGTACCTCACGAATTGAATGAAGCAAATCAACAAACGCGCGTTGACTGCTGCGTTGCATTACTCAACCGGCACAATAATGAAGGGATTTTAAATCGAATCATTACCTGTGATGAAAAGTGGATCCTGTACGATAATCGAAGCGCTCATCGCAATGGCTGAACCCTGCCGAACCAGCCAAACCATGCCCCAAGCGAAAATTGACTCCAAAAAAGTTACTTGTTAGCGTTTGGTGGACTAGTGCTGGTGTCGTTCACTACAGCTTTCTTAAATCTGGCCAGACGATTACGGCAGATGTCTATTGTCAGCAACTGCAAACCATGATGGAAAAGCTAGCTGCTAAACAACCGAGGCTGGTTATCGCTCTAGGCCACTGCTGCTTCATGATAACGCTAGACCACACACTGCACAACAGACGGCTACCAAATTAGAGGAGCTTCAATTGGAATGTCTAAGACATCCACTGTACTCTCCGGACCTTGCCCCAACAGATTACCATTTTTTTCGAAATTTGGATAACTTCTTGCAAAGGAAAAAATTCAACTCCGATGGGGCAGTCCAAACCGCCTTCAAAGATTTTATTGATTCCCGTCCGAATGGTTTTTTTAGTAAAGGGATCGATGAACTACCTATGAGATGGCAAAAGTGCATAGATAGCAATGGTACATACTTTGATTAAATAAATATATTATAATAAAAAAAAATCGGCTTTATGTTCCTCCCATACTAAACGCCAATTTCATATGTAAGGACCTAATATGTAACGATGGTCCTGTTAAAAGGCTTCAACAACCGGAGAGTGTGGATGAGAAGATGTATGAAAGTGGATGAAGCAACAGCGGGGTTCTGTCCAATGGATAGTAAGCTTGCGTAAAATCAAGGAACAACCCCCTACCCTACCCTATTAAAAATTAAAATAAAGCCTGAATCCTAAGCAAGCCGGGCTAGCTTTAAATAATAAAGATGCGTAAACGGAATACGTAACACACATTTTCAACAATATTTTTATATGAGAATACAATTCCTGGATTTGTCCACTGCAAGATTAATTATAATAGATTGTATAAGTCTCACAGAGACGAAGCTATTTATATGAGGAACGTGTATGGAAGTCTTTTATACGACGGTACAGGGTTTACAACCTGTATGAGCTGGATTAAGTAATTGTAATTACTTTACACAACGCAATGTTCACCAATTATGTCGTAAGAACATCCACATATTATCATTTTTTTTGAAAATTAATTACATATTCCAAATTGAAATCTTCCATATATTCGAATGTTAGAGATATCTGTAGTCTTTTTCATGAAATAATGTATACATAGATTACGCGGCTGGTAAGGATTTCTTTATATTTTTAATGTGGAGTATTAAGCAATATTCTTTTTAATGTATATACGATATTTTTTCGAATTATATATACTAGAATACGCCTGAAAATCAAATACACATTTTCTAACTAGGAATAAAAAGATTAGCTTGCTGGTCTGGGATTTAGAAACCCGTGAATTTTGGATCACTAGGCAAGTGTCTTAACCACTAGAACAACAAGCTATTCACCATTACCTACATTTAATATAAATGTAGGTAATGGATACATTTTAATGCATTTATTTTTAACAACATACGGGCAGACTGCCATATCAGAGGACAGTAACTAAACAACATCAGCTATGCTACTAATGTTGTTTAGAATGGCACTGTCTATAAGAGGGCTTTGTGTTCTCCTAAATATCTGTGAAGGGTTTTCTAAAAAAACAAACCCCAAACAGCTCTGTTTTATTAACAAACGTTAATAAAACAGAGCTGTTTTGGTCATAAAGTATGATCAGGGCTCGAAAAGTATTCCTCCAGCTACCCTCAAGGTGACTGAAGGAACTAAATACCTAGGGCACATGATCCCCAGTAACCTGATAGATGATGACGACATTGATAGGACAAGATGTTCAGTAGAAGGTTTTGACAGTTTTTGAAGGTTTAAAAATACTGCTGTGACAAGAATGAGCGTCCTTGAAGAACTCTGGGCAACACAAAGAGCAGAATACAAAAATTCCATGTCAGATACTGCAGCTCTTCCGGTATGTTTACGGAGGGGTGAGCTTTGCAATCTTTATAAGATCCAGGGTGGTAAGAATGAGGGAAAGAATAAGCAGCTCCGGGAATATCCTCATCCTGGAAGCCCGCATAGTCCAGCTTTCAACATCGACGCATATTGAAGAAAGATACTGGCCCCTTATAATCTACAGCTCACCAAAGCCTTTCTTTTAATATTATATAAGATCATCATCATCACCTTCATCCCCTAGTCGGGGGCCCAAAGACTCGACAAGTTGCTTCTATATTCCCCTGTCTTGTGCTACTTTCTTATATGAGTCCAGACCCATTCTGTTTTCAAACACATTTTTTGTTGTTTCTTCTAGCTTAATCTGGGGCGACCCACCGGTCGTCTTCGTTTCTTCTTCTTGGTATTCGTTCCTCTGGCATTCTCAGCACACGTCCTACCACCTCATTTGTGATTTGGGTTAGGGGCTACATGTTGAGTGTGTGCCTTATTATTATTATTTACTCTTTCATTCATCCAATTTTTGTTTGTATACCTTATTTATTTATATATCGGAATTATTTTCTTGTACTACAATTAAATATTTGTATAGCGTATATAATGCGTTATACAAGAACAATTATCAAAGTGCTCCTAAAAAATCCTGTTATACAAATAATTAATGAAAAAATATATTTTCTTTAATTATTTGTATAATATGAAAATATTTATAGAAAATATTAATTTGAAACAAACACATACTTAAGATCTTTATATAATCTCAAAATACCAAAATGTAACACCAAAAAATATCAACAAAATTATATACATTTAAGAATAGAGGATTTCAATTGCCTCGCTACAGAAATTAAAAAGATAACTGAGATAAAACAAATGAAAAAGGAGTTAAATGAACACAACAAAAAACACAATTAAAAATTAAATAATTTTCTAAACATACGTATACGAAATAAGTAATCACGTAAAAGCTTTCATAGCAAAACAGCGAATAAAATTTATGTATTAATTATAGTTTTAATAGACTTAAATAAAATAGAATGTAATAAACTATAAGTTATGCTTAAATTTTTAAAACAAAACTAATGTGTGGAACTGCATTAACCTTCCCATTGGAATAAATACTTGTTATTATTATTATTTAATATCTCTTTTAAAACCCTCTAATTTATTTAAAAAAAAATAAAGCTAATTATATGAACGTAAATTGGAAAATTCAAAAGTTCAGTACAAGATATTCCTATTTAAAACTGTTGAAAAGTGGAATTCTCGCATCAGTAAAGCAGGAACAAGTGTGTCGATGGAAGGAGGGTGGAGCAGTTTGCACCCTGTAGCTTATTTTAGAGTTCGCAGTCAATAGAGCCGTAAGACAAAGGGGTGGTTAAAAAAAGCCTTCTTTTACACGGGCAACGTAAAATTGTTCCTGTGGCTTCAGAATCGGTTTGTGATACTTCTATTTTTTGCATTATGTATATTTTTTGTATACGAATTTATATAAAATATTTTAATAGTAACAAAATTAGACTTCAATGTGCAGTTGCAATTTATGAACATGTTTTAAAATAAATAAGATGAATAGCTTAGAAATGAAATAGGTTAAATAAAATAATTCAAACACCGCGAAAAATTCGGATTCAAATGTCAACATGATTTTAATAATTTTAGTTGACCAGTATTATAGGGAATGAATTTTTAATAATTAGTTATTTTAATAATAGTCAGCGTTTTACAAAATAAAAGTAGAAACAACTTTTTTTACTTCTGCATTGCGAAGATAAAATGTTGAAGATAAAAGTTCAATAAAATGGTTGAAAAATTTCAAAAATGCATTTTTGGTAGATGTCCGAGTTAACGTAGGGATAGTCGATATGTAGAGTATAAAAGCAAAGGCAGCAATATTAAAAAAAAACATTTAGTATGCAGTCACTGAAGATAACTTATTTAAAATGTACTGAATTCTAGATTTTATGTATCATGTTTTTTTATAAATTTTTAGGCTAGGTTTCCCATTAAATCTCTAATTCAGCATATTATAAATTAGTATTCCTCGATATGTGCATTAATTTTTTTTGGATATTGCTGCCTTTGCTTTTATACCCCACGTATATACTTTTTTAATGAGAGCTTTCAATGCATCGGTTTAACTGTTTCACATCTTCGATTATGTCATGTCATTCCGGTAATCCAAACACCTGATTTCCTTTTGCAATTAGACTTGCAACACCGTTCCTCTGGCGCGCGGCGCATTTCGGCGGCAGAAGCCCTTTCGAAATGGCGGGCGGAAGTGTCTGGCGCAGCAGACACCGGAACCGGATACTGGGGACGGAAACGGTTGCGCTCTCGGGAGGCGGCGGTCCCGCTTGCTCCCCGCGCGGGGACTCCCCGTTTCCCCTTTTCTTTGTCCGTCCGCTTTGTTGAGTGCATAATTTATAGGTGTCGCCGCGGCGCAAGGCGGGAGTGGAAATTGAAATAAGCGGAATACTAATTTGAGCGGACTGAAGAATTCCTGGAATAATTAGCCGCGGTCACGGGGAGGGATGCGCTGTGTGAGCGTGGAGGGCATATTATCACCAATAGGGAGGTTCACTCCCTCTACCAGGATTATTAAAAACCCCTTTGCGCCCTGTATCCACAGGGAGACTGGTCTCGGAGAGTCTCACACTAATTTCTTTGCTTGGGTCTAATAATATGGTCAGGTACTGTAAATAAAAATAACCATACTTAACTGTAATTTCGGATATTTCATACGCACCGTATGTATTACCGAGAAGCGAATCTCGACGTTTCGTTGGATATTTATCCAACGTCATCAGGAGGATGACCTTTACCCGCGGAGGTGGAGGTCGGACCCAACGAAACGTCGAGATTCGCTTCTCGGTAATACATACGGTGCGTACGTATAAAATATCCGAAATTACAGTTAAATATGTCTAACGACCGTAATAACAACCTTAATTCTTTAATAAAAATAACCAATCTACCCTAACCTAACAGTTGGGTTACTTCAATTGGAAAATATATTTTTACTTGAAATATGCTTTTAGTAGTTTTTCTTTTCCACTAGCAATTTCCGTTGTGGCGAAATTTCTATAGAAGTAACTTAATTAGGTAGAATCATTACTGTGGTTGTATCTACCGGCAGTGAATTTTCGGACTGGCGAGTCCCTTAATGTTTGTGCTTATTAGTTTATTTTAATTTTTCATTGAAAAGAGTCAATCAAGCATAATAATTTCGTTATCTGTCCGTCTGTCCCTCCGTCTGTCCCTCTGTCCGTCCGTCCGTCCATCTTTCCGACCGTCCGCGTCCGTCTATCTGTCTATCCCACAAAGTAGAACAAAACGTAACACAAAACGTCTGTCTGTCTATCCCACAAAGTATAAAACTCGATACGTGAGACAAATGTATAGTGGAAAAGACAAATAACAATTAAGATAGAAATACGATAAATACACAAAACAAAGTACATGTGATATATAACATAAAATGTGACACACAACACAACATACAATAAGAATAACCATAAAGACAATATCATAACATGTAGACATACAACTAAGGAACCAGATTAATTGAATTAATTAATTAAATTACCTTAGAGAGAGTTATTCAAGTAACTAGCTGCAACCCGTCAAAAATGACGGAACATTGTTTTTCGTCTTTGCTAAGCCCTAGTATATATTTATAGCATATTTTTGGCGCTCCACGTAAAGGCGGCCGTAGCAACATGCGTTAAGTGACCAGTTCGTGTTTACTGGCCCGGGGTTCAAGCCCCATCTCCGGCCGTTTTATTTCGTGTATTCGAATGAAATTACGGACGTTACACGAAGTTACGGAGACAGACAAAGAAATTATTATGTTTGATAAATACACGTTTCTCATACGAATAGCTTTGCTTCTGTGAGTTTTATTAAAGAACTTGAAGGCCTTGAGATAGATGAGAGACTTCTATGGACGAATCATATCCGAGCTCTTTTAAAAAAACTTGGGCCTATAGTTGGTGTGATGAAAAGAGCTGAACTATTTGATACAAAATCTAAAAAAATTATCTACAATGCTTTTATTCTCCCTCATATTTTAAATGGCATTATTATTTGGTCACAGTGTAATTCACAGGCGCAGGGAGTGATACAAAGAACTTTAAACAGAGCCCTTAAAATGATCTTCAACATGGATCGTTCCTCCAGAACCACTGACTTGTACAGGATCACCGGTATGCTTAACCTGGAGGGTCTGATATATGTGGAAAAGATAAAGATGATTTATAGAATAAAGAATAAGTTGTTGAAAACGAATATCGTCCTTTGCCAGAACAGTGACGTGCATAGACAACACACGAGAACAAGAGATTGTACAGGGTTATTTGGAAAACATTAATAACCTCGCAGGATTATATTCCTGCCACGATTATGAGTCGAAAATGTTCTATCAGTCATGGCCTAAAATCAATAATTATGGAGATATGCGACATCAAAGTTTGCATATTTTTTTCAATATTCCTGACTTATTTTTTGTAAAACGTTGGACATTACAGTAACTTATATCAATTACGAAAAATTCATTCGTTTCAACACAAGTTAAATAAAATGATTAAAATTTCCAATAGGAATGTTTTTATTTGGAATTCGAAGGTTTTTATTATTTTATTTGACTTGTATTGAAGGGAATGTATTTTTCATATTTGGTATAAGTTACTGTAATGATAGTGTAACGTTTCACAAAAAAGAAGTCTGAAATATTGAAAAAAAAATGCAAATTTTGATGTCGCATATCTCCATAACTATTGATATTAGGTCATGATAGCTTGAATATTTTCGACTCATAATCAAGGCAGAAATATAGTCCTGCGAGGTTTTTAATGTTTTCCAAATAACCCTGTATAAGAAGTAATATACCGAGGACTGATAGGGAGAGATATAGTTTCTTATAACACTGCGATCGACTTCTATAATGGGATCCCCAATTCCATAAAAGAATTGAATAGTGTGGAACTTTTCAATAAACGGCTGAAGGGACTCGTATTGGAGAGGAGATAACTGTCTGACAAGTCAATGTGATTATATTTAATATGTATACCCATTTATTTTACTGTATACCCTTATACCAGCATACAATTGCTGTTTCGTGACATGATATTTACCTTTTAATAAGTGTCGTTAAAATAAAAAAAATCAGTTTAACTTAATAATAACTATAATTTATCTTAATTAATTAATCAACCATCTAGCGATAAATCCAGTGACTAATCTCAGAATACACCGAAAAATAAAAATATTTTTTTCCTGTTCTTGTCTTACAAACTATGGACATTTGGTCAAATTTGAGCTGCGCAACCGTAGGTAGATTGTCAGGCCAAACGGAAGGGCTCTGAATAAGAGGGTGCAAACACGAACAGGCGCTGGATAAGGTTTCAAGGCAACCCCCTTTGCCAGCATGCCTGCCCGAGGGCTGAAAAGGCTTCAGAATTTTTCTTGCTTTTAAATTTCTTTGAACAGACGATTCTAATATAAATTAACAATCATTTTCTCGCTATACTTTTCCTAAGAAGGTTCGGGCTTTCTCGCGTTAATTTGTGTTTTCGCAAATTTTTCACCTTATTTTACAATTTGTTTTACACTGAAAATTTGCTGAAAAATTTCGCACTTCGCTGAAAAAAATTCAATAAAATTGAAGTGGCGATAATCATCATCTACAATTATAATAAGCTGTTTTTTGACAAGCGATAACTTCAGATTGATATGATATTCAACTTAAATTAAAAATGTAGAAATAAGCTTAGAACTTCAGCATCAACTTCTAACACAAGCAGGTTGGTCGAAGTAAATCGCGTCCACAAAACTAATTTTGGTGACTGTGCTTTCGCGGTGGCTGGACCAAAGTTATGGAATAAACTACCCAATAAACTAAGCTTACAACAGTTCAAAAAACAACTAAACACGCACTTATTTAGACATTCATATAAAAACCTAAAGAATCAGACCGTTACAACATAACCTAATGTTTTCCCTCCTAGTATGCACTCCGCGAAATTCTTTCTGGTACTCTCAAGTATATTTTTAACCGTTATTTGCATGTCATCTAGTGTATAAGTAATAGAAAATAAGTTTATTAGCCAGTAAGTCAAATTACTATTTTTGAACAATATTGTAACGAGATGTTAAAAAGTATTACGCACTCCTGTCACTTGTCACAACACTATCAAAAAATCGAGAAAGGCCTAGGGTGATCTACAACCTTCGAGAAACATCTAAAACATTCAAGAAACACATAGAAAAGCCTAGAAGCCACGAGAATCTTCTCCTTAACACTGGAATAATCCAGGAAGTACGAACGTATCAGCTTTTGCGCATAAATACGTATAGTCGCGTTTGATAGGCGAAAACAGTGCGAAGTCGGCTACGAGCCGCGAGGCCATAGAGACCACAGGGTGGTCAAGCGCGATAATCGAAGCGACAGATATCGAGCGAATAATCGAGGTACTGCCTCGTTGGTGAATGAAATAAGCGATTAAATATTACGAGTGAGAATCGGATGGAATCCAGTGAATGTTAAATTATGTATATCCAGGGATAATACATGTTTATTCACGAGTGATATATTGTGAAATAGTGTAATTTAAAGGTCCGATTTTGCAAAACATTTAATAGAATATGACCATACATTTAATATTAATACAGGTTTAAAATTTTTACATACTAGTTACAAGATCCCACAAATAAATAATCTAGAAATACTTGAAATTAGGAAAAGTGTTAATATTAAATCAAATATAATAAATAATCAGACAAAATTTTTGCACAACCCACTATTGAATATTTTTCCACTTAAGGTTCCATCCCCTTCAGATGACATTCCATAATTAACACCTCCGACCCCCCTCCCCTCACCGTCCCTTCATAGTAATACACTTGCATAGTTTATATTTTTTAATATTAGTACAGAAACAATCCTGAAGTAGATCTTATTTTTTTATTTATTTAATTTATGGTACAAATACAGTTCTTATAATATATAACATATCAGATTAAACATTTTTTTTGAAATACTTGGTAGTCATGTAGGCCTCATCAGTGAAGAGAAGCTCTTGAGTCTGATTAGGGAGCCACAGTTCTTATTCCTTGTTATAATGTTATATCTAATAAAGTGGTGAAAACAAAGTGATTTGTGTTTTATTTTAGTAACGTTTAGTTTAAATAGTATTAACTGACTGAATACATTGAATAGTTAATTAATCAATAGTTAATAAATCAATTAAATACTATGTTTTAAACCACTTAATTGCTATATGTTTGTCAACTAGTTTCTGTTGGACTCAACCTTCTTCACGACAATTAGTCTATAGCTAATAAATCGCTATTGGTCTATAGTTAATAAATCGCTAATTAATTTAAAGCGTTTTCATTCATCCTCCCGCAGCTTCGACACGTGACAATAAATTGAGATTCAAATCTAAAAACGGTGACATGAACCTATAGATCCATTAAATCAATCATTCATTAAATACTAATCGCACTACATTCAAACACAAAATATACAATACACATAAATGTACATATAAAATATAATTAATTGCAAAAATACATGTTACTAGAGCGCGCCGAAGACACTTGTAATTGGGATAATGGGCATAGTCTTCACTATAATGTTTATTATCAGAGTATCATTTATTTATTTATTTATTTAATGTTTATGGAAGACCAACAGCACAAAAAAAAGCATAGAAAACATTGATACAATATAGATGGCCAATTACAGGTCTCCACATTTAGAAATATGTCAGTAATGATAAATATTTATGAATAACTAAGGCATATTAAAAATTATATAGAAAGAAAGAATAAAAAATTTAAACAAAAGACAATGAAACTTAATTATTACGTGGAAAAAAATTCAGCACTCAAAATTTTTCTTAATCTTGTGTGGCTGCACTCGAACAGATCAATATCCAATAATCTTAAGTTTATTGAATGCATCGCATACCCTCAAGAAATATGAATTACGACGATAGTTGGATGAGTTAAAATCAATGTGAAAGACTGGGTTGTGTCTACGAGATCTACAGGGAACATGGAATTTTAGTCTATTTAATAGTTCAGGACAGTCGACGTTGCCTGATACAATTTTTAGTAGGTACATCAAATCACCTATTTCCCGACGTTTGTATAACGGTAGGATGTGATATTTTTTGCATGAACTGTCATAATCGTCAGAAATTCAATTGAATTTAAAGTTGAGAGAGCGAATAAATTTTTTTTGAATTTGTTCCAAGCGATTTACATAGATCATATACTGGGGGTTCCATACTTCATGTACCTATTATTCTGTTAGTGGCTCTAATAAATAAATAAATAAAAAAAAACGTAATTAGTGATTGGGTATATTTTGACACGCAACGTCTCAATCCATTTGCTGAGAATCGCTCGTGGCTCTCCCGACTGCTGACACTAATGTACTCTCAGCTTAATCACCCTTCCTGGATCCTGATACCCGGATCCCGGCATCTTTGCAGAGCGGCTGCGGCTTCAAGCGTGACGCTTAATGTATGCAGATGACGCGGTGATTCTGGCAGACAGCGCGATTTATGGGCAGACTGCGGACCGGGATTAATGGGAATATACGGAATGTTGCAGAAGTGTGAACAAGGAACGCCCGCGGCAGTGCAGGAACTGTTTGCTTAGAACGCGAGGAAGAAGGAATGTAGGGAGACGCAGGGGCGCGAAGGAAACGCGAATATTGACTCCAAATATAATTTATTATTATAATTTATGTACTTGTGATAATTAATGTGCTTAATTATTAATTAATTTCCTACTTAATACAATTTATATACTTTGTTTTCACCACATATATTGAAAATATCAAAATGTTGGAGGGCGGATTGTCCCTTTGTCAGGATACAATGTATACTAAAAATTTAAAAATCAAAAATCTATGTTACACACAATGAAAATAATATATGGGAAAAGAATAATAATTAAGTACGGGACCGGTCAAAAATACAGTACTTATAGGACTTAGCAAAGACGTGAACCATTTCACGTTTCACCCGGCACTTTCGCCAAGTTTCAAAATGGTACCATTAACTGCCGGCAGGGGAAATATAAAAAAAAGTTCAAATATTTTGATAGAAGTCCTTATTACTATTTCATGGGTGTCGGCTATAAATAAGTAAATACTTATCCTTTAGTAACCGGCATGTAAAAGTACCGTCATTTTTGACGGGTCACAGCTAGTATAGAAATAAAAGTGTGCTTGTTCTCCTCTCCATAAAAGCAGCGAAAAAAAATGTAACCTTTCGCATACGGTGCTTAAATTGAAATTGTAACTTACTTTAACCTTTCCCATACGGTACTTAAATGAAACGCACGTTCCGGTACTGTTAACTGACTTTACATGTAGACTTTTTAAAGTCAAATACAAATAAAAATATTGCTAAGTATAACCGTTCATTTTCACTTTTCCTCTTGAGTTTTATCAATGTTAAATTAATCTGCTTAAAAAATCTGTAAAATTACCATTGTCTTGTATTCTTTTCCTACCACGCATTTACGTGTTCCTGTTGGATACTAAATAAATAAATAAATCCAATGTCAAATTTTACGTGCATTGTTTCGTAGACATCCCTGATTCTCCCCTCAGTGCCTTCCTGCTCCATTGAGAGGATTGAGTACAGTGGGCCAGTTTAAAAAGGTCATCAGTGTTGGGGGTCGCGTGGAGCCGAGCTAACTGCTTAATCCGGCACCAGCAACCCTTGCTCGGGCTCGCATCCGCACACCCGGATGGAGTGATAATGAGTATTAGGGTGTTACCGATCCCCTAAAAAATGTATATTATTATTCTCCTTCCTGTGCGCACAGCGGGTCTATTCCACATCCCGATACGAAAAAACATCATTCAATGTTGTCACAGTTCGTGGCTTTCTGAAAGAAATGAAAGCATTAGAAATTAATTATCGATTTATTAATGACATGACATGTCACTTAACATAAATTAAATTAAAATAGTGTTCTTGAAATCACCATATTTCGCAATTTATCACTTAATATGCGCTTTTTTTATCGCTGGGTAACACTTATTTAACGCCCCATCCGATTCTCGCACATAGAAATCGCACTTATTTATTTCGCCACTATCTGTCGCCCCGAAATTTCATGACTGACCACACTGGCCGTTATCCGAAATGTTAACACAAACTCACGCGCCACGGCCAAGACCCGAAATTTATACGCAAACGCTGGTTTTTTGATCCTCCTAGATTATTCTAGTACTTAGAAGAAAGATCTCTAACTAAAAAGTCTGGAGCGATGATTTAAAAATGAGCAGCGAGCCGCAACCATGCGTGAACGGGATCGACCAACGCAACCTGAGCACTTCCTGTGTGAAATATGCGGGAGAGAGTACGCCTCTCGTAAATAAAGCTCATGAGAGGCGTAGCAACAACTAAGTCAGAATGGCGAGGGAATCCTCGATCATGAGGCCCGCCTTTAACAACAGCTAGAGCAGGCCGAAGACACTTGTAATTTGGATAGTAGTCTGAGTTTTAAAAAATAATGTTTTGTTTTTTATGTACTCAATAACCAGTATTATGTTAGTGTCTCATAAAAAAATATACTTTCATCTTGCGTGTTTGAAGAACTGAAGGCTGGTCAATTGAGGACTTAAATATCAAATTGCAAACACGCCCGGGCTTTGTCTTTCTGTCGTTGTACACAATTGAGTTTGTCGTGCTGGCGAGCGCCGCCGGCCCACCGTGCAATGTGTAGAACTCCATTTGCCGTTACCGTGGCGTTTCGGCTGCGCTCTCGCCATAACGGATTACAGCTCGCCCCTAACGGGCCGTTATGCCCGCAACGGACGGCCGTTACGGCCCGTTACGCGGCCGTTACAACGCTCCCGCCGCGTGACGCATTGGCGATTTTTATTTACTTCGGGGTGGATCGATTTTTTTTGAGTTCTTAATCACAGGGATGATTTTATTTTGTACATTATTCTACTTACAGTAGAGAGCTTAAGCTGACTTTAATGGAAGCCCTCATCAACAACTCAGTCAACTAGACATCTGTATCCCAGGAAGAGGCTCCGAGCAATGACAGGACGCAGTCCTAGATGAAGCAGAAGAAGAAGAAAAAGAATTGAAAAATCTTCTACTAGAAAACCATCACAATAACGCAATGAAAAAAACTTATCAAAAACAATCTATATATACTTTTAAATGTTATTACAATACCTTCTTAATTATTAATTTTTATAACTTAATTTAATGTTTCCTTGTATATATCTTATTTACTTAATCTAATGTCTCACATTTTTGTATTCTTGTATTGTTTTTATCTTACTTACTTAATTTAATGTCTTAATTTTTAAAACTTAATTTAATGTTCCTTTGTCTATATCTTACTTATTTAATCTAATGTCTTACACTAACGATTTCATAAATAATAGATATATACATATATGACAATGCCCCCACTTTTAAACACGAGAATAAATTCTCATTTAAAAGTGGGTAAGCGTGTAATAAAATGTGTGTATTATATTGAATACACTCTAAGTTTGTACATTTACCGAATAAATTTAATAATAAAAAAAAAATTAACAACAATTATGTTCAAGAATAAGCAGGTTTCTGCGAACTTAACTGTCAGTCCTCGTAGTCCAATTATTCACCGTAATTTATTTACGGTTATATTATTTCCGGGATGAGACTTGTCTTAAAAAGCTAAGTCTCGGGACATTCACGACACGTGTTCTCACAATGGAGGATTTTCAAGAATCGAGCCCCCCAAAGAATTACCGAGACATAATTTCAGTACTAACGATTGAATGGAATTAAGATCATTTCGGGGCTCAGCAAGGAATCCAACGTAAGTCTGTATAATTAATTAGTTTATTTCATCTCTCGGCTGACTTGGATAGAAATAATTGTAAGTTTGTATACCCTTATTATTCCATTCACCGTTGAATTAGCCAAAAATTTTGTACGAATCTTTGATAAGTAAGTGCCTTTGATACATAAATACAATACGAAAATCTTTTCCGGAAAATGTTCGCGAAAAAGGAATATTTGTATTAATATTATGTAATATCTTAAATATCCTCTTTATAATTGAAAAACGTATTCATTAATTAATTTTATATTACAAGGCTAAAGAACTACTTACAAAGTAAAATTGATTAAGAAATAAGACGGCGTAGCAATAGCGGGATACAAGAAGTCATTTCCGTAAGACTCAAGACAACTGCTTACAGTGACAAATAAAATCAATCATCTATGCACTTCGTGACGTCAAACAAAGTTTGTTTAATTAAGATAAATTAAAGAAGTCTCACAGAGACAAAGCCGTGAATATGAGAAACGTGTGTGGAAGTCTTTTCATAAGATGGACCAGGGCTTACAACCTATATGAGCTGGCTTAAGTGATCACTCTACACAAGGCTACGTACACCAATTCCAACATGAGAACATCCATACATTACCAAATTTTTGATAGTTCTATATTATATGTTCAAATCTGACAATCTTTTCGTTTATTTGAATGGATTATGTTAGAGTTATCTATACTCTTTTCTCATGAACAGATTTTCGCAGGTGATAATGATACCACTATATTTTTAAAGTGGAACTGTGTTCTTAGAACATATCTACATACATATAAAAATATTAATAAATTTAAGAATAAATTATATACTATATTTTAAACCACTTTATTGCTATATATTTGTCAACTAATTTCGGTTGGACTCAACCTTATTCACTACAATTATAATATAGACTGTCTATATTATAATTGTCTGTCTATATAGACTATCTATATTATAATTAATTGTAAATACTCGTAATATAGACAGTCTATATTATAATTGTCCTGAAGAAGGTTGAGTCCAACCGAAACTAGTTGACAAATATATAGCAATAAAGTGGTTTAAAACATAGTATTTAATTTCTTATAATGACAAGCCACAAAGTGTTTTCTTGCTTTGAAAAGTTTATAAAAATATTGTTAAAATTTATTTAATATACTAGCTGAAACCCTTCAAAAATGACGGTACTTTTATGTGTCGGTTCCTAAGGAAAAGAAAAAAATCGAAAATTTTTTTTTGAAGTTACGCGGACGGATGGACAGACAAACAACGAAATAATTATACTTAGGACAAGAAATTAAATACGAGCTTTATATAACGTTATGTAATCTTAAAGAAAATTTAATATCGTGAGTTAACTTGTATTAACAGTATTCATTAATAAATTTCAACCCTATCATACATTTATGCGATACATTTAAGATACATTTTAATGAAAACACATTTGATCATGATAATGAAATTTTAGTACTATATTTCTATGACACTTAACAAGAATTAGGTTGTTATACAAAAAAATACATTTAACGAATAAATAAATTAAATAATCATTGTCATCTTAAATTGTTAACATGATGCAGTAGTATATACCGTATTATCCTAGTAAGAGAAAAATCTCAGATATATCCAAATTTGAATTTTCCGTATATCTTTCTAATTAATCAAATACATTTTTTATTTAGGTTTCCTGCTAAATTTAAGCTGACATTCAGTAACTATACTAACTAATTATATAACGAACATGTCTTACCATCACTCCGTTTTTCTATACGAGTAAGTAGATAGTGTATAACGGCACACTCTTCTAACTTGGCACACTGCTTTTGCTTCGACCACATACATACATCTTCTCATGCATGCTCTTCGATTATTGAAGCTTTTAACTAGGCCAACTTCCAATATTTGGTTTATACGATCATGTTAGGTCTTTCACAGACTTCTTCTGTTTCTACCGCCTACAAAACCGGCCTCATATATTTTTTTCACCTTTTTCTCCTTACTCGCATATTTCTTCATTCTATTTACTAAGCTATATAAGCATTACATTAAATTCTAATTTCATCGCTCTTAACTCTATCGAACTCAATTTTTTTTGCATGCCCCAATTTGACCGCGTATTCCAACGTATTCAGTCTACGTTCTTTCTTTTCTTGCTAATTTCTTCACTTCCACACATTAGAGTTGTCACCAGAACGCCGTTTTGAACCGCTAGTTATACTTTGTGTGATCTATGTAATCATACTTCCCAAATACACGAACTTATTCACTTATTCTAAGCATTCCATTTACTATTGCATCACAACTTGGATTATAATTGGCGACGACTGTGAATCTCGTTAAGCTCGTGCGCATGCGCAACGCGCGCGATGTTTGACAATAGTCATTACAAATTTTTTTATTCCATTTTTTAACATATATAAGCACAGTATACCCAGAACAGTAGTTTATCTCCGGCCTGTCGGCGAGTTATTAGCCTACTCTTGCATTGACGCTAGGGTTGTCACCTTATTTTTACTCCCTTTCTTTTAACTCGTAGCGTCTGAGATTCCGACGCATAAGGTAGACACGAAACCCGAAAATTTCTGTAATTAGTATACTAGTTTCTGCACTTAAATTGCAAGAACGCTGATTAACATCAACGTAGACTTTTAAAAACTCACAGTCTTTGTGATAATCAACACAGGAAGCGCATTTTTTTTCTAAAGTGGCGGCTGCGAGCGCGAATGGCACCGAAGGCACGTCCCTTACTGCCGCCGCCTTGTGCCCCCATATTCTATGTCAATGTGTGCGTCACAGTGCGTGCGTACACGGCGCCGAGCACGCACGCACACATTCTAATGGATAGCGTTTGTATGAAGACGTATTACTGTTCTTAGTATACTGTGATATAAGTGTTGGTAACGTCTTTTACTATCCAAAATCCAAGAAATATCGCTCTTAATACGTCACCTGTACACCTTTCTATCCATCCCGTGGCATAAGAATATAAAGTTATCAAAAATGCCTACGGCAAAATGCATTTCTTCCGACAAAAAAGTATGATTCGAGGTCTATGTAAATTACTTTTCCTGTTAAAGATTTACTAAAGAATCAGTTGATCGTCAAGACAATCTGTAGAATCCTACATAATCTGTACTAATATTTAAAGAGGTAAAGTTTATAAGTTTGGATGTAGGAGGTAATCTCCGAAACTACTCATCCGATTTCAAATATTCTTTCACCAATATTTAGAATGGTCTTTCGGGGTGGACGTATATTATATATAATCCCGTTTAAATAAAAGGACTTTTCGTGGTGACCTATTTTACAACTAAAGTCGACGAAAAAATAATCGAGCAATGCGTTTTTTACGAACTCTGCCTTAACGGTAAGAGATATTTAAATATTTTCTATAGAGAAGTTGTAGAATTTATATGTTAAGGTAAAAAGTTACTACAAATCTACGCGTGCGAGATGCGCGGGCACAGCTAGTATTGTATATTTCGACTTTCGACGCTACAATGTCAAAAATTTAATAAAAACTATTTTGATGACAGACATTCGAAGTATAAAATATCGTCTTCTTCTTTATTTTCACCCGTTTCCCATTTCATTTGGTCGGCTCTCCTTAATTCTATTTTCCACGATTCCCTGTTCCGGGCCATCGCTTCGTCCAACTGGGCATTCTTCAGGTCCTTCTCCACACTACTGCTCTTTTTGTCTCTTCTGCGGTATGCACTACATGATCTCCATACCTAAATAAGATGAGATAAAATAAACAAAAAAATTAAAATATAGGGAATGGACAATAAGTAGGACATTTTAAAATAAATAAATATAGATAATTCATGGGGAACAAAGAATGAATAAAAATTGATTCCATTAAACTGTAGTTAGTTCTACTGGCGTATTCTAAGTCTAGGTAATTCTTTATTTTGGGTATACTCCTACAACGAAAAATGTCTTCGAATTTCGAGAATTTATTTTCATATAGATGTAATTTTTTTTTACAATAATTTCTATATTTTTAAATCTTGAATGTACTTAAATAAAAAAATAAAATTGAAAATTGGTTTTATTTTTTTATCCTGGTTTTTAGTACTTCTCCGCAGACAGACCCACACCGCATTTTCCAATAAAAAGTATTGACGTATCTTCCAGGAAAATGTGCGAAACACGAATTCCAGTGCAATCCAATATGGCCGCGTTTTAGTGTCCAATGCTCAGCTCGCCCGACTCCGAAACGCCGAACACTTTTATGGATGCAGTAAATGATGTATGGGTCTTATGGCCGCATAAAAAAGGCAACGCCGTATGTAAATTCGTAGGGTAAATGGGTAATATTTTAAATCGATCTCACCAGGGGCGTAGCGACCGCCGGCCAGGTGAGCTCGCACCGCGATTCCGAAACCGATATTCAGTTTTTTGGCCCAACTATAGGCAAGACTTGCGGTGTACGAGTTCGCAATCGCCACAGCAAAACTGGTCGAATTGTCACCACGAGTTGCTGTCTCGTCTACCCTAATCTCCATATTTGTGCCATGCGATTTTTTTTTGTTTCCGAAAATGAAAAAAAAACCTTCTTTTTCAAAAAAAATAAATAAATACCAATAATTATTCTGAATTTGCAAACCATCTTTTGGCTATGGATCATCTTTTGATATTAAGAAGGGTTTAAAAAATTTTCATACAAATTATACAGAATCACTGTTTGATAAATAAGACATTTTGGAAGTAAGAAAAATTGTCAATAGCCAATTGAATATTATAAATAACCGAGTCCTTTTTACAAATAGTTATCTTTTAAATTTGTTTTCATGTTAAGTAGGTACTTTATTATAATTAATTTTCCATGTATAATTTTTTTAAATATTTTGATTGTCTATACTTCGATTTAATTTTGTTAGAATACAATTGTATCCTGACGAAGGGGCCATGGGATCTGAAACAGGTTGAATTTTTCAATACAAAAGTGGTGAAACTAAGTTTATTTTTATTAATTATAGAAAAATAATGGTATGGCGGGTAGCCGTTTCGGGCCTATTTTGCTGAGTTTGACAAATATTATTTTTTGAATGGCTTTGAAGGTTAAAAAAAGTTGAAATATCACTGGACTGAGTGTATCGAGCTGAAAAAATTCTAGAAATAAAATAATTTTTACTTCTTCAAAAATAGAAAAATGATTTGGTGGTGACATTATAAAGAATACTCAATTCTTGCACATAGAAGTCGCCTGGATTATTACGCCAATCAAGTACTTCGATAGATTATTTCACTTTATTTATCACTTTGATTATCTCACGACTCGCCACCCTGGTCTCGCGACTCACGGCCGACTTTGCAGCGAACGAACTGTCAAAAAATGACAACTCTCATACCCAAATGCTGGTATCTTCGAACTTTCTAGATTATTCTAATATTAAGGAGAAGGTTCTCGTCGCTTCTCAGTTGTTTTAGGCATTTCTTGAAGAGATGTAGCTATTTCCAGAGTGCGGTAGTGTGTTCCAGAATGTAGTGGAAGGTCCTAGAGGTTTCGATGTTATTGTCGTCATTGACATATTACGAGGGATCTCTTTTGTCATTTCGTTGCACTATTATGAGAAGAACAAAGCATTGTCTTAACCAATACATAATCTAGAGGAAAATACGTGGAAAAAGAAGTGTAAGAAGACGCCGCATCTCACGGCTGCGTAACCTGAGCAACGAGACCCAAATTTCGTCTTCTGCGCATTCCCCGACTTGGCCAAAGAATTTCATGAAGTTTGCCGGCAACTGTACCAATGTAACTCGACTGAGTTTTTCCGGCGGTGAATAGAGTCATAATCGCCAATATAATCGCCGATTTACGATAGGAGATGGCACTATAAGAAGAAGAAGAAATACCTTTTAACAAAAGTTTCAGATTATAAACATTTATAACAAAGAATAAAAAATAAAGAAAGAGAGGGCGACCACGTCCAGGAAGACGTGGCATGACCAGATTAACCAGATAGTAGAAGATGGTTCTTAGAAGCCTCAACAACTGTCGAGCTTGCATGCGAAGATGTATGAATGTAGATTAAGCGAAAGTTATATGTCAGGACAGAAGAGTATGGCGCTCTATCCTCTCTGCCTACCCCCGCGGGGAAACGGCGTGATGGTAAGTTAGTTAGTTATAATAATTAGCAACGTATTGATCACGTTAATTTTAAACTATTTAAAAAAAACCGGTTGCTATCTGATTCAAAGTTTGTTATTTATTTGAAATAATTACATCTATTTACAAAGTTAACCAATATTTAAGCATTATTACTATACCTTTTAAATTTTATTTCTGCCGTTGAATTAGTAAATGCAAATAGTATTTTTGGTTAAAGCAACAACAGGCCTAAATGAGAAAATTTTGAAAACTTATGTTAGGGGAGTCTAACTTTGATAATTAACGTGTGATAATCTACGAGGAGTGTGGTGTCGCAATTTAACTTATGTTATGGAGCTTTAATTAGCCTTATAACCATTAAAGCCTTGTCGCTTTTAATGTAAAAATACTCTTAGGAGCGACATAATCTGAAACTACAGCCTCATTTGACTTTGTCAGAACGTGTGATCTAGAATAATGTACAGGAAGAGGTCACACATGCGTGGAATGAAGGAGAATTAACGTGCAAAAATTTGATTTCTTATATTATCTGTTCAACCTCTTTAAAAATTTTCAATTTAATTTAACATATTTATCAGGCCAATTAGCCTAAAAAGAAAAACCTTTGAATAGCGTATACTGCCAGTGATGACGTATGGAGTGCAGACAATGGCCCTCACACAAAAAAAAAAGTGTAGAAAAGCTCAAATGTACTAGAGTAGTGGATATCATGGATCGTGTATGAAGCTAAAATGGCAATGAATAGGGTATGTTGCAAGGCAGGATACTACAAGATGGACTCCCAGAGTTCTAAAGTGGAGACTTTGGGAGAATAAAAGAGGCGTCGGAAGAACTCAAAAGAGATGGGCCGGTGAACCGCTGTGGGGGAAAGAAATGGCTACAATTAGCAAATAACAAGGAAGGATGGAAGGGTATGGAAGAGGCCTATATTCAGCAGTGGAGAGATGAAGGCTGAAGAAAAAGAATAATAAGAAGGAGAAGAAGAGGAAGATCAGGCCATTTTATAATATTATTTATAACTTCGAAAATATTGTTTTTGGCCTCAAAATAAGTAGAAGTTGTTTTCTTTTAAAAATTTTCGAAGGTGTTTTCTTATGTTTGAAAATAATTAGTCGCAGGAGCAACCTACCTACTTAAATCCAAAAACTATTTTTTTGGCAAATCAATTGCTCTAAATATGGATTATATATGTTAATTAATTAATAAACGAGACTGACAGATAAGGTCGATATATGGACGGAGAGGTACTAGGCAGATATGGTATAATTGGTAATATACCTGACCGGAAATCTAGGTGATCTGGGTTCGATTCCCGGTAGCAGCCAAAATGTTTTTTCGTTGATTTGATTTTTCTGCACGTTTTTCAAATTGATTAATAAATTTGGTTTTCAGTGAAAAAAAATTCACATCTTGTTTATAATCGGAGTAAGTATAGTATAATATGGACATGTCTATATTTTGCTTATCCTGAAGAAGGTTGAGAACATCCGAAACTAGTTGACGAGTGTATATAATATTTAGTAATACCTGAGTAGTTTAAGTATTTTATTTTAAATTTAATATAATGTCAAGACAAAAAGTGTTTTGAAAATTTTGTTGAACCCTCAATGAATGATGCCCAAATAAATATACATATTCTATTTAAGGCACTAAAATTTTTTTTGGTCATCTACGCGACGCCGCTGCTTCCACTCCTAAAATATGAAAAGTTCACAATATTTCACGACTGCCAAAAAGTATGGCAATAAAATTTTTTCACTCGTATATCCGCCCCGTGTCCCCGCAGCGGCAGGCAGAGTAAACAGGGTGACGTTAAAATACAGCCCAATATGCGGCCATCGCGTGTGTAAGTTTAAACGTTTGATTAAATTATTTTTATTAGAAATCTACCGGCTTAAATTAGGCCGGATCAGATAAGGCCCAATAAAATTTAATATTTATTTTATAATTCTTATAACATGACCACGAATGATACTAGTGGTAGAAATAGAGTAAAATTACTGGTCAGAAAGAAGTCTACATCTAAAAAAGTGCAATAATGATGAAATGAAATTCTAAAGAAAATAAGAAAGGAACAAAAAATGTCAAATGTCAAACTGAAATAAAACATAAATAATAAGTGTTATATAGAATGTTTTATTTAACTTAATATTTAAAAAAAGTAACCCATAAAAACCAAGTTTTTACTATACTCCCTTTCTTTGTAAAATATAACAATAATTAAAGACGAATTAAAACATAGAACATAACACTAAACTTACAGAAATTTAATATATTTCTAAAATGTCAGATGTTTTGAGATGTCAAGATTTTGATAGATTCAATTATCATCAATATCGTGCCTTATGAATTTCCAGCGTCAAATGATTTAGTCAGAATCAGATTTGAGTAATGTAGAATTCTTCAAAACTAAGCAGAAATCTAAAGGAAATAAATTATTATTTGATTTTTTCCCAAAAAAAACAATTTTGCTGTCATCTGTGAACCAATTGATTTGTAAATTTTAGAAATTCGTAGTGATGTATCTATTATACCGACGAAGTAATTCAAATTTAGAAAATATTCCGCGACGTTATCGGGCCGCCGCGCCGCGCCGTTGCTAATTAAACTTTTCTAATGATTCCAATTTGAAAAAACCAATAAAATTTCTAAAAATCCGAAATTATACTATAATTATTAAATTCTTTTAACGAAAATTTGATAGATCTTCCTGATCGTCGCCACGAGTCTGCTTGCCAAGTTTCAGCTCGATTGGATCACGGGAAAAGGGTCAAAAATCGATCCAAAGTTTTTGTTGACGGCAAGCAAGCAGACGCCATGAGTCAATATAAAGGGAGTAAAAATGACAAATAATTGATTGGATAAACGGATTGCCACTACCGCACGTGGGTCTGGAGACAGTTAAAAGAAAGAAATATTTTCCTTCTTAATCTCCGCCGATGAAGCGCTCGATCCAGACACTTGAAATAAACACTCCAACAACTAGCTACGTACACAGTTAAAATTGTACTTACAGCATCCGTTCTTCCTGGTGTAAATGAGTTCCGCTTGTTGTCAATCGAGTGTATGATGCACCTTCAACCAATCTTTGACTCTCCCGGCTTCCTCTAATTCGGAACAGAGTGACACGCCTATTCCGAAAGGCTATAAACAACTTTGAAGAACTTCGACTACGTCGTATATTGTACTCCTGATACGAAAAAAATGTAAATTTTCAACCGATAAAGACACCGGTACTCTGAGTTCTAACTGGTCGGCTTTGTATGTTTCAAATCCTGGCCAGTGATTGGAGCAGAAAACTCCGAGTGCCAAATCGGGCCAATAGCACATACAAGTTTCGGTGGTCATGAAACAAATAATAATACAAAAAATAATAATAAACTTTGATGACAGGATGAAGCTGAATAAAGATTTTCATTCCTACAATACAAGAGGAAGCGACAACATAACACTACCAAAGAAAAAGAAAAACACCTCCCAAAATTGTATGATGTATAAAGGTATAAAAATCTTCGATAGCCTGCCAAAAGAAATTCAAAACATGGAGAATATAAAGAGGTTTAAACTGAAGTGCAAAAATTATATTATAAAAACTTTTAAATGATTAGATGGAATGCAACATGTCCAATTGAAATCGTGTATTAGCCCACACAACATTATGTGTGGAACTAAATTATTAAGATAAATAAATAAATAAATAATATATCTAGCGACCTTATTTATTTATTTAAAAGTTTTTTTGATTTAAAGTGTCTTTTCATTTCCATCCGTGGCAAACTAGTGACGAAACATATTTTTAATAACTCCTGTCTTGTACAAAGAGATTTAAGAAGGGACCCCTATCTGTGAAATCAGTTATAACCGAGTTTTCTTTTCATTATTTTACGTACGTTTAGCTAAAATTGAACGGAGAAGTAATTTTTCATCATTTTTCATTGAAAAGAAGTGTCAAATGAATTTTAATCGTATGTGTCATTTTTTTAGAGGTAGAGAGCTTTACAAAGGTAATGGCCATGATATATGCTTTATCGGAAAGATATTTTTATTCCATTAGTATTTAAAAATAGGGTATGCTTTTCCGATTTTTTTTGGAACTAGCAATATTTGCGAGCTGAGAGTTGGTTTGTGCTCAGTTTCACTATAAAATGACTTATGCCAGAACACAACGCTTCCAAATTGAGTAAATTTATTTCGAAAATCGTGGAACCGTAATAATGTTTAAACACTGGCTTATTTTTCCAATAAAGCCATTACCATGGATGGCTTTGACCATGATTTTTCGGTATTTTATTTCTTTTTAAGGTTCTGTATCTCTAAAAAAATAATGATATACGACCATTTTATTCTGACGGTACATTTTGTCAAAAAAGTGTGTTGTCAAAAATAATAAGAAAATTAGAACAGTGCAACACCGCCATTCTTTAGATGATTTAATTGAAAAATAGTAATACTGATCATTGTGTAGTATTGAAGGGAAAACTTTATTTCAAAATGAAGACTCAACATGTACACGTTCACCAATTTGAAGACTACAAAGTGTGCACTACAATTGAGTAGGTACCGAAACATTACGCACTTCATCTACTTCAATGAACTACACGAAGTGAGCTGATTGAAGTACTACATAATTGTGCATGTAGCCAAAAATTATCGGCTACTTCAATGAGCTACATGAAGTACTTATTCAAAATTTTCAAATCCACGAGAGGGGGGGGGGTTGAATCCTTCATTCAACCACCACAAATAATCGGCCATTTTTCCCACATCAGGTGACGATTTTAATAAGTCAATTTATCTATTTCAACTCCCAAAAAATGTTAAATTTCACATTCTTAAAAAATACAAGAATTATGCGTTCCACTTCACTGTCACACTTCAATTTAAAATTTGAATTGTGCAGTTCATTTACAAACGTGTGAAGTGTACACTTTAGTATTATGAAGTACTACATTGTAGTACTTAGTACAAAGCGGACCCATCACTATTGGGTTTATCAGGGAGGGAGGATATTAATAAATGTGTACTTTTTAACCCCGTTTTAAAAATATCCGTTTTTTAAGCAGGATGGAAGATAAAGGTGGGAAAATCCTTTAGGTAAAATGTACACAGAAGTTTTTATGGACGTCAAATAAAAGTACGGTCGCTTCTGGGTTATTTAGCTGTGGGTTGGTTTTTTGTAAGCTTAGGACAACATTTCAGTGCCCATCATCAGGATCAAACTCGGTGTGGTCATGCTAGAATAGTCCTCAATAAATAACGCTGTCGTCCCTAAAGTGATTTTGATACACAGTTCAAATAAGGTGATGTGTGTGTATTTTTATTTAATAAAACGTTGAAATTTTCTTGTAAATATAATTTTTTTATGAATGTTACAAGTAGTTTTTTTATTTCCACGCATCATAATATCGAAATTAGAAAAGCGCCTGTGGGATACAATTTTCTAACGCAATGCTATACAGATTGAAAGATAATATAATAAGGCGCAGGCCGTACATGATGATGGTCGATTTATGTTTGTTTATGAATAAATAAATATTTTTAAAATAATAACTGGTCTAGAAAAAGAGTTAAAAAATTGAAAAAAATAATTTTCAAGCGTATTCTAGTGTATATGTTAAATAATTCGGAAGCATATCGTATACTCAGTAAAAAGAATTTTGCTTATTGCAGCGGCGACAACTGTTTATACTATGTCACGGGAACTAGCACAGATTTTTTTAATATAACTTACAGTTTATTATATTTTATTTTATTCTAGTATATGAAAACTTTAATCTATACATGGATTTTTATTCGCTATGCCTCTCCAAAAATAGACTAACTCTTGCGCAAGGAGAAGGAATTACACTTTTACGTTATTATTTATTTTGTATACATGTGTTTACAAAATAATTTAATTTTTAATTACGTTTTTTGTAGTGTTAATTAAGCTTAATTTTATTTGTTTGATCTTAGTTATCTTCTTAATTTATGTAGAGAGGTTATTTAAATTCATTATTCCTATAAATAATTGTGTTAATTTTGTTTGGTATTACATTTTTTCGAAACTTAAATTCCTTCAAATATTTGAAATAATACAGATGAAAAACGTATAGGTTTATACAACTTTAAAAAAATGAAATGAATTGGACGTTCTTACGGTGAAATTGGTGACAGTTATGTAAAGTGATCCTTAAATCAGCTATTACAGGTTGGAAGTCTTGTGGTCACTCTTTTAAGACTTTCATATATATTTTCCATATAAACAGCTCCGTCTCTGTTAGAAGACTTCTATAATTTATCATAATCAACTAAATAATTTTCAATCACCTCGTTTAATGCCGATGTTTGCTATTTCCTTATCTTGTTTCCAACAATGGTTAACGATGATATTCTATTTTATAAATTATTTATGTTTTTATATTATTTAATTTTTTTAATTTTGTAAATTACATGCTAATGTGGTAAATTGATTGTTAAATTTATTAAATAAAAATTGTTATTGTTAAAAGCTGACTGATTATTGGTTGCACGCAGATTAATATCCGTTATATAATCGTCCGTTCAGCCTTTGTAACTTTAAATTATTTATATTCAAATTACATTCTAAGAAATCTTGCATTTGTTATAAATATTAGTGGATAATACCGACCGTGAGTTTTTATTTTTGCTACTTTGTGCCTTTCTTATCTGCTTGCTACACTTAACACTACACCCCACATATATCGACACTACACATTCCAAAGAAATGCGACTCTCGTTCATTCCGCGAAGCCATAACGATTTTCTAAATAATATAAAATAATGGACACTTCAGATCCACGGGTTAGTACATATACATATTTATTGCAGTAGGTAGTACTATCAAAAAAACATTTTGACAAAATATATCTAAATATACAAGTAAAAAAATTAGGCATGTACTCGTGTACTCATGGTAGAAGTGATATTTCTACAACGAAAAAGTTCTTAAAAAACGATCGAAACATTCGTGAACTCGCATGTAAACAGAATCTGAGGGGCTGACGAAAATTCAATATGGCGTCGTTATTGAGTCTTTGTGACCTTTCGAAAAACGTAACTATTTTCAAAAAATTTTTTTTTATCAATTTTACATTTCATTAATTTTTTTTGGAAAAAATACATATTAAAAAAAAAAGTTTTTTTTAAGTACCATGTTTTGATAAATCACATTTCTGATAAAAATGATATTTTTTGTCAAAACCAAGTTTTTTTTTTTTTTTTAAATATTTTAGAATTAAAGTACGATTTGTCCGCCACACAAAACAGTCCCATCTCTCCGCCGTGGTGACGATATACCATCAATAATAAAACCAAGTTACAAATGGCTTTACCGTGTTGCCAATAATTTATCGAACGTCCAATAAAAGAACGCCCGTCGACACAACACTCCAATAACGTCACGAGTGTCATAAAATGCACTCGCTACAGGAAATATGTCGCACCTCCGCTGCGGAATATTACACGTTCCAGTATTGTAGACAAGGGGGTCGTCGAAACAACACGAAGGCGTAAAATAATTATGTTAAACTAAATCGTATTTCACTAAATGTGACGATTACGAATGTGCGCAAAATGTTGCATGACCCAGAAACTAAAGATTTAAATATCCCGTGAGGATACGATAAGTGAAGATCAATGTAACAGATCAGACGTCTAAAACAGGTGAATAGTTTAAATTACCTCGGTGAAATAACATCTCAGGATGGAAAGCAAGATAGTGAATTGGATAGGAGGATAGGAACCGCAAGCCAGGTAGCATGATCCCTATAATTATCTCGTAATTAGAAAAGCGGAGCTCAGCCTGCGAGCAAAGCAGTGAATGGTATCCACCGCTTACTCAGGACCGTTCTAAGAGCAAAAGCTTCCATATCGGTCCTACTCAATCGTCTCCAGGTTGACATTTTTTTCTACTAATAAGAAGGACCGTGCCGCACCGCACTGGTTGCGCAACCGTTGCGAAGCGGCACGGTCGCTCGATCAAAGCCATTCACTGTCCCAACCTATAGATACGTCTTTATTAGCAATAAACTTAATTAATATACATATAACAATAATTAATATAAATATAGCATATATTGTAACGATATTGGCCTATTCAAATAGACATTGCTGAAAAATTATACGAAAATATCTATCTGCTAAAGTTTATAATAAAGAGAAGCTTCACAAACCGTTAAATACTCTATAATTAAATATTTGCCGGATAAGTAGGTGCGGACGAGCTTTATTATTTCTGCACGCGGGCGTGTAAAGCAGGCTTTATGTTATTTTAGTTTGGCGAAGCGAGCCTATCAAAAGCGGTTGTCCGCGTAACGAATCTGGCCAATGAAACGCGTCCTTAGAGTTAGACTTTGACTTTTACACGCTAGTTGGAATCAAAGATGGCGCGAGATAGGGACTATTTTTAGGCGTTACAAATTAGAAAGCGGCACTTGAGTTTTCAGCTTGAAGGTCGGCGGAGGCTTTGTCGAGGAGAGTCCGAAGTAAGGAAGATAATTTGGCTGGATCGAGGGAAAAAGCCAGAGGTTGATAATAATTCAAAGAGAATTGGAACAGTGAACAGATAAGCATTTCCAATGTTATTTATTCCTATTGCCTTTTGTGTGTATCATATTTGGAACCTTATATTACTAAGCGCTCATCAGATTTAATAATTCATAGTTTTGCGTGATAATCCAGCGGGCGTTCTTTCCTAATACTTGTGTAACTTTCAATTATGCAAAAGAATGCTTTGTTATCTATACTGGCGATTGAATACACGGATTTCTATATGATTTGTATTGTTTGGAAATAATTGGGATCGGAGTATTTATGTGGTTTATTTGAACAAGATACATGTTGTGGATTGTTTTGTTACGTATTTTGGGCCTAGGGATAATTATTACTATACGCGCTTCGGATTTAATGTACAAGAAATCGTAATATGGCGACTGTGATAGTTATTCAAATTATTGCATAACGCTTATGAAATATATAATTCTGTCGCTGTTCATATGAAAAATCACTTAAATTTGATATTCATATATTACCAAAGATATAAAGGCTTTAAAATGGAATACTTTACTGACGAAGGGTGTTTCGTGTTTGTTTGTGGGATTTAAAATTTCAGAATAATTATGTATATTCAATGTCGCGAGGTTCGGAATGTGCGAGAGGTTCTTCAGGGCGGATGTATTCTTATGCTAACGAATGCTTTGTTATCTATACTGGCGATTGAATACACGGATTTCTATATGATTTGTGTAGATCGTGCGAGGAGTTTCTTACTAACAATATATTTTAAAAATGCATCTGGATTTTATATTTATTTTATTAAAACATGAATGTGTGGTTTATTTGAACTCGTTACATGTTTGTATTGCGTATCATTAGGCAATCGTTGAAAACACGATTTGTTCCTATCAAGTTCTTATAAAGACGTGTTTCGAATTGTATATATTCCTTAATTGCGATAGTTATTCATATGACATTGTTTTTATTCATTCAATATTAGATATTTGAAATGTTTTTTTTTACAACATATTCCATTATTGTGGGTCGTTTGCGGTTAGATCAGGGGTAGTTAACCTTCGGTCTTCCGTAGCCGTGATAGTTTTTCATATGACATTGTTTATTCATTCAATATTAGATATTTGAAATGTTTTCTAGAACATTATTCACTATTGTGGGCAGTTCGCGGTGTGTTCAGGGGTGGTTAACCTTCGGCCTTCCGTAATCGCGATAGTTATTCATATGGCATTGTTTTATTCATTCAATATTAGATATTTGAAATGTTTTCTACAACATTTTCCATTATTGTGGGCAGTTCGCGGTTTGTTCAGGGGTAGTTAACCTTCGGTCTTCCGTGATCACGTTATTCACTTATATGACAGATTGTTTTGTTTTGTTCGTTTAATATAAGTAATATCATATATTTTTATGAGTTACCGTAATTATCTATCTATATGATTTTATAATGACCGTGATGCAACGAATACTACTCCCACGAAAACGAATATCAGGCCTGTGGGCAGTTCGCGGTGTGTTCAGGGTGGTTAACCTTCGGCCTTCCGTAATCGCGATAGTTATTCATATGGCATGGTTTTATTCATTCAATATTAGATATTTGAAATGTTTTCTACAACATTTTCCATTATTGTGGGCAGTTCGCGGTTTGTTCAGGGGTAGTTAACCTTCGGTCTTCCGTGATCACGTTATTTACTTATATGACAGATTGTTTTGCTTTGTTCGTTTAATATAAGTAATATCATATTTTTATGAGTTACCGTAATTATTTATCTATATGATTTTATTATTGAGAGTGATGCAACGAATACTACCTTCACGAATACGAATATCAGGCTTACTATTCGGTGAATACGAATGCGAATATTTCCACCAAGGTGGGGGAACTTGAACATACTTGTAAATATAATAACCTTGATGCAACGAATACTACCTTCATGAATACGAATATCAGGCCTACTATTCGGTGAATACGAATGCGAATATTTCCACCAAGGTGGGGGAGAACGCAAGCATACTTGTAATTGTATTGTTTATGTCTGCTTGTGATATCACTATACGGCGTAGATGAACTAGTTTGAAAGGGCTTATGTTCTGTATGTGCTTGGCGTAGAGGGAATAGTTTTCTTGTTTCTAGGATCTAATACAGTTTTACAGGTGCTGATATTGAAATATATATATATATATACAAGGAAAACACTATTTTGGGAATCACTAACTGGATGACAGATATTGCAGCACACATACACACAAGGAGGACGTTATGTTAAATACATGACTGGAAAGTTGTTATTGGAATACACAGGCGCCACTAGAAGGTATGGGCAGTTTGCAGAGAACTTCAACTTCTGTCAGTTAAGGACCTTTTACTATTACTATTCTTTCGCCTTTTTGCATAACCGTGGATGAACTAGATTGAAGGGGTTTATGTTCTGTATGTGCTCGGCGTAGAGGGAATAGTTTTCTTGTTTCTAGGATCTAATACAGTTTTACAGGCGCTGATATTAAAATATATATACAAGGGAAATGAAGGGCTACACAGGCGCTGGTAATTGCTCAATTTTGGAGAGTTATATTACTTCGGATCAGGATGCCATCTCAGAAGCAGACCAACTACAGAACTAAGATAAGAACCTTTGATATTATTTATTCCTGATGTTTTCTTATGTGTATCAAATGGAATGTTGGAATTTTAAAAAAAAAAAAAAAAAAAAAAAAATGTTCGTGCTATATAATTTGTCATTGTCTCATGGTCACTATTCATTTCATTACGTGGGTTCAGAGTTCGACGGTAACGGACGCGGAAACAAATTAGTACTGATGTCGGGACGTAACGTCGGGATTATATCTTAATTATCTTTAGGATAGAAGCGAGGTCATCATACGTGCATTCTGCATTTCAAACGTTTTACTAACATATATAAATACATATTATTGCGTTTTACAAATTGAATATGATCGCGGGAAATAGGCATTCCGTCCGGTTATGCAATGTTAACTTCCAACGTAGCATAATGAGATCTTATTACCGGTGCTAGACTCTCGAGGTTAGTCACGTGATTGTTGTATAAATGGAATAGTGAAGGGGATTGAAGAATGAGATACACTCGCGATACAGGTAGTTGTATGTAACTGGGATCAAATGACGGGGTGCGTGTTCTCGGTCCAGGGGATGAACGGGACTGCGGAGACACTCTGGGTGGGTCTAAGTAGAATTGCGCAAAGCCTCCACACAGTTAAAATGTGTTCAGTCAAGCAAAGGTGAAGCATTTCGAATCGGACCAGAGCGTCGTGCCTCAAACACAGCCGGAGGGAAGAAGCCCCTACGTTCTTTCACTCCCCTTGGCCCGACGAGCTCGAATTCCGGATATGAATGTTCATGAATGTCAGCTAAAAGACTCAGGTAGCCGTACCTCAATCAAAACCTTAGTTCGGGACCTCATCAACGTACGAGACAGGGCGTTCCGCAAGGACGAGCAACTATGAGAAGCAAATGAAGGGGATTGAAGAAAGAGATACACTCGCGATACAGATAGTTGTATGTAACTGGGATCAAATGACGGGGTGCGTGTTCTCGGTCCAGGGGATGAACGGGACTGCGGGGACACTCTGGGTGGGTCTAAGTAGAATTGCGCAAAGCCTCCACACAGTTAAAATGTGTTCAGTCAAGCAAAGGTGAAGCATTTCGAATCGGACCAGAGCGTCGTGCCTCAAACACAGCCGGAGGGAAGAAGCCCCTACGTTCTTTCACTCCCTTGGCCCGACGAGCTCGAATTCCGGATATGAATGTTCATGAATGTCAGCTATAAGACTCAGGTAGCCGTACCTCAATCAAAACCTTCGTTTGAGACCTCATCAACGTACGAGACAGGGCGTTCCGCATGGACGAGCAACTATGAGAAGCAGGAAGCAATTTAATAATCTATACACTGCGCGAGGACATTACTAACACCATCATACTCATCATTCACCACCTTTTCTAACTTGCTGTATACAGAGACCTTCGGGGTTCTCCCTTCCCGGCCAGCGAGAAACATATCAGGAACTACACAATCAACTGTAATAATCATGCTGTTTTACCATCATTTAATATCTCTAGTCAATAAGACTACACCGTGGGATCAATCACATCAACTATATTTGGCGATGCTAACATGGCTCTGACTGACGCGCTCAAGGGAGAGTCTTTTCCAGTCACCCAGTTAGTTCATTCAGCCCTTTAATCAGCAGTAAACATCATAATAATCCGGCTCATGTAGCCGCAACGTGGGATCCTCATCATTATACACCAGTCAATTTGACTGCCCCGCGGGATAATATACAAACCTTAATATCAGACGCGGGATTTCTTCCTGATATGTTTGTCGCCGGGAAGCGAGGACTTCGGGGGATTCCAGCAGGAGCAATAGAGTCTCGGCTTGATCTTGGTCTGCAGCTTAGTGTGGGAGGTTATGTCTAAACAGGAGTTAACCACCGGATGCGGCGATGCTCTGGGGCCGCATCCCCCTCCCCCCTACAGGGGGGGGGGGCATCTGGAATCCACGTTTGAACAGAAGTGGTTAGACACTTCTTAAATTTCACTTACAAATCTGTATCTTCCATTCCCTTAGAATCTCGGGCTGCGATAATGTCAGACAAAGCTTGCCCTGAGCCTCTGTTGCGCCTAGTTGTTGTGAATATATATATGTTTGTCTTCCCCTACTATGTACTATGAACAGATTGAGCAGATTGGACAACGTGAGACGCGCTATCGGTAGGTTTCTTACTTGTGTTTTGAATATAACGTATGCTATTATATCTTGTAAATCTGTCATAAATGGGTGCCGCATGTGGTTGTGCTGACACTGTTCTAAGCTGCTATTATGAGATGTTGATAATCAATGCGGGCGGAATCTTTAGCGTATGCCGTTAACTTGGCAACGATTGTATTGTTTTATATTACAGTATTTTAACCCCGATGGTATTATAGTTATGGCGGTTCAATGTAAGGGAGTTTTGCTACTAGCGTTTATTCCTAGGCTACGCCGCATATAATTGGCTTTTAGGCCAACTCCGGACGTGGACGATATCGGCTATCTCTCATATAGGCGAAACTGTAGAATTCTAGAGCGGTTTCTAGAGGGACGAGTACGGATTAGTTACGTGCGTTTGTTATTTCCATAGTTAGGTAAGAATTCGATCTATATTAGTCTAGTCGCGTTAATAAGAATACGAATCTCACCGCATATCAAAAGAATTTTGGATAGCTACGGACACAACGGAGGAGGAATTTTCCTAACCACTAGATAGATCACGTCTGGCCAATTTTGAAAATATAAATTCTTAACAAAAAAAAAAATAATATTAGCTTTCATGTAAATATACTTCCGAAGTTCTAAGTTCGACTTAAGTTTTAGCTAGAAGCTTAAAGCATAAAGTGTGTGCTTAAAAGTCACAAAAGTCGTAATAAAGCTTAATTCGGTAGCTTAAAGTCTCAAGCTTTGGGCTTTTCGTAAAACTTACATTATTAAACTTTATAGTTAGGTATTTAGCTTAGGTGTACAGGTAGATACGTTACAGTGGTCCCGTTAGACCAGGAGATATGTTTCAAGAGTGAGATTCGTATTCATTTTATTAGATTAATTAATAGTGTAAAAAGAAAAAAAAATAGTTTTAATTATAATGGCATTTTTCTTTCCACGCTTAAGCATGTCTTTACGCGCGCTCTATCAAAAATCATTTAGTGTTCGCACGGTCTATATAAATCACGTATTAATTCAAAAACAAGAGAGTTAAAATATCTATTTAAAGTCTTGTAGTGGCCAAGCGGTAATGGCTTACGCGGTCTAGTTGGAATCGCGCTCGGCCGAGTATATAATAAACCGGTTCTTAATAGTAGCGGCGATAGGCATTTGACCTTGATATTGATGATATTGAGTATACACGCGCCATATACATTTTATAGATATAAGTGATAGCTACCATGGGTAATTAAGCAATCTTTTAAAGAAGCGGTGTGTTAGGAAATATTTCCTTTTAAATGTTGAAAGTATATAACGTGAAGGTTAATAATTCTAGAACATCTTGTATGCCTTGAAGAAAAAAGAAGTTTACTATAATTTTAAGTACTTTGAAAAATCTTCTGACGGGATAGTAGTGACATCTGTGCGAGTTTCACTTCAGGGATTTTTATATTATATGCGCGCGGTTGTAGTTCGGTAAACAGATAAAATCTTTTTTTGGACATGTTACATTTCGAAAGTTGGATTCCTTTCCGGTTTAGAACTAGTTCCAAATAATGTTTGACACGGTATAGAGAGATCGGTTCCGGCTCCTTCGTCGCCTCTAGTTTTACAGGCGGTTATGATTTGAATCACTTCATTCTCCTTCGTTATACCTATCTTTGGCATGTTTGATCATTTTCAATTTCAACTTCAACTTCGGCTGAACTTCAATTTTAAATTTAAAATTACGATTTACGATTTACGATTTACGATTTACGATTTACGATTTACGATTTACGGTCTACAACTTACAATCTTGGCTATTTCATGATGTATATTACGGACTTATATTCGATGCATGCATGATGTGAAGTTGTAACCGCATGTATGCATGTACACATGTACATGCGTGTGTGTTTGTATGTATGTATTTGTCACCCTTCTTCGTTTTCTTTTGCCTCGCGAAAAATCTTTGTTTCTTTAGGGAGTAGTAACATTAGCCCATGCTTTCGAAACGGTATCGTCAAGCGTCTTTTACAATTCCTAGATTAGTGATTACATAAGAATTATAAGCAGGACGTTCAGAGAGGGCTGTAAAAGGTTTAGACCTGGAGTAAGGTTATGATATATGTGTCTATTGAGGTTGATGATATCGCGATGTACTTGATATAAGAACCGCTTCTTCAACGCTTACGTATCGGGTCAAGTACATTGAATTATTTTGCAAATAGTCGGAATTCGGATAATCCTGTCAACGTGGTGAAAGGCGAAGCGTTATAATCTGCAAGACGGTTATGTGAGCTAGCTTTTGACTTACATATTTTCTGGCGGATAGCGGATGTTCGGTTGGTTGGACATGGGAATAGAGTCTTATAGACAGGGGGATATTGAGATCAATGTGTGGTTATAAATACTAGGAATCCGGTTGTTTGGCTCACACGAATAAGATGAACATGAAGAAAGTTTAACACAATTCTGGAAGTTTAAAAACTTCGCGGTTCGCGTTCATAGGAGAAGTTTGCAGTTAGCGTATGCTCGGTTGAATTTGTTTGTATAGTGACCTTGGCGTCGTGTATATTCTGGAATTGGTGCTAGTCAAAAGGTGTTAGGGGAAGTATACGCCGGGGGAAGTGCTACAATATAACGAGCTGGTGAGCACTAGGGATGTACCATCTATAAAGGGGAACGGGGAGTGACGGAGCGGGGGAAGTGGTGTCTCTTTTGATCTGTTGAAAGCGGAATGGGGTCGAGTAATTGACAGGCACAACGATGGGACGTTCGATTGATAATAGGAATTCGGATCTTCCCAATCAGTTGAGTAAAATAGATGCGGTCACCTTTTCTTTCGATTTCTAATATTTATATTAACCGAACACTTTTAGAAAAAAAAAAAAAACAGTTGTAGTTGGGAACAAGGCGTCTTCATCACTGCGTGAACACGTGCGTTTGGGATCGTCGGGATTGCTAAACTACTTCTTTATTACGGGGAGTAGATTATTGTAGTAAGGCGTGCTATTTTAATAACTTGCGGCGAACGCGTTTTGAGAGAGGAAGTGTGGATAAAACGGACCAATTTTGGATGGGGGAAGGGCGTACAATGGTATAACGTGTTGTTGAACACTTACATGGGGACGAAATTCTAACATGAAATCAAATTCTTTCAGAACGGGGGAAGCATAGCTATAAGCAGGATTGCTTATACAATGTTGAAGATTTTAAGATCTAGTTGAATAACGGGCGCGATCGTATGAGGCGTTCAAGTTACTTTCGATTAATTGTGGGTATTTGAGCCTTACTTGCTGTTTAAATGATGTAGATACGTTTTTGGTTTACTATCTTTGGTTTCTTATTAACTTTCTAACATGCCTGCGCGTAGGACTTAGTCAATTTAGCTAATACGTCTTACCATAACTACTTGCAACACCTGGTTCGCGGATGAATTTTCTAAGGGTATACCAAATGATGCCAAACGAAGGAACGAAGGGGTCTAATAGCTACCTATGTTTGTGGCGACGCGTTCCTGCTCATGCGATCGTGCCGCGCCGCCCCAGGGGGAAGCTGTAACGATATTGGCCTATTCAAATAGACATTGCTGAAAAATTATACGAAAATATCTATCTGCTAAAGTTTATAATAAAGAGAAGCTTCACAAACCGTTAAATACTCTATAATTAAATATTTGCCGGATAAGTAGGTGCGGACGAGCTTTATTATTTCTGCACGCGGGCGTGTAAAGCAGGCTTTATGTTATTTTAGTTTGGCGAAGCGAGCCTATCAAAAGCGGTTGTCCGCGTAACGAATCTGGCCAATGAAACGCGTCCTTAGAGTTAGACTTTGACTTTTACACGCTAGTTGGAATCAAAGATGGCGCGAGATAGGGACTATTTTTAGGCGTTACAAATTAGAAAGCGGCACTTGAGTTTTCAGCTTGAAGGTCGGCGGAGGCTTTGTCGAGGAGAGTCCGAAGTAAGGCTGGGCCGAGGAAAAAAGCCAGAGGTTGATAATAATTCAAAGAGAATTGGAACAGTGAACAGATAAGCATTTCCAATGTTATTTATTCCTATTGCCTTTTGTGTGTATCATATTTGGAACCTTATATTACTAAGCGCTCATCAGATTTAATAATTCATAGTTTTGCGTGATAATCCAGCGGGCGTTCTTTCCTAATACTTGTGTAACTTTCAATTATGCAAAAGAATGCTTTGTTATCTATACTGGCGATTGAATACACGGATTTCTATATGATTTGTATTGTTTGGAAATAATTGGGATCGGAGTATTTATGTGGTTTATTTGAACAAGATACATGTTGTGGATTGTTTTGTTACGTATTTTGGGCCTAGGGATAATTATTACTATACGCGCTTCGGATTTAATGTACAAGAAATCGTAATATGGCGACTGTGATAGTTATTCAAATTATTGCATAACGCTTATGAAATATATAATTCTGTCGCTGTTCATATGAAAAATCACTTAAATTTGATATTCATATATTACCAAAGATATAAAGGCTTTAAAATGGAATACTTTACTGACGAAGGGTGTTTCGTGTTTGTTTGTGGGTTTTAAAATTCAGAATAATTATGTATATTCAATGTCGCGAGGTTCGGAATGTGCGAGAGGTTCTTCAGGGCGGATGTATTCTTATGCTAACGAATGCTTTGTTATCTATACTGGCGATTGAATACGCGGATTTCTATATGATTTGTGTAGATCGTGCGAGGAGTTTCTTACTAATAATATATTTTAAAAATGCATCTGGATTTTATATTTATTTTATTAAAACATGAATGTGTGGTTTATTTGAACTCGTTACATGTTTGTATTGCGTATCATTAGGCAATCGTTGAAAACACGATTTGTTCCTATCAAGTTCTTATAAAGACGTGTTTCGAATTGTATATATTCCTTAATTGCGATAGTTATTCATATGACATTGTTTTATTCATTCAATATTAGATATTTGAAATGTTTTTTTTTTACAACATATTCCATTATTGTGGGTCGTTTGCGGTTAGATCAGGGGTAGTTAACCTTCGGTCTTCCGCAGCCGTGATAGTTCTTCATATGACATTGTTTATTCATTCAATATTAGATATTTGAAATGTTTTCTAGAACATTATTCACTATTGTGGGCAGTTCGCGGTGTGTTCAGGGGTGGTTAACCTTCGGCCTTTCGTAATCGCGATAGTTATTCATATGGCATTGTTTTATTCATTCAATATTAGATATTTGAAATGTTTTCTACAACATTTTCCATTATTGTGGGCAGTTCGCGGTCTGTTCAGGGGTAGTTAACCTTCGGTCTTCCGTGATCACGTTATTCACTTATATGACAGATTGTTTTGTTTTGTTCGATTAATATAAGTAATATCATATATTTTTATGAGTTACCGTAATTATCTATCTATATGATTTTATAATGACCGTGATGCAACGAATACTACTCCCACGAAAACGAATATCAGGCCTGTGGGCAGTTCGCGGTGTGTTCAAGGGTGGTTAACCTTCGGCCTTCCGTAATCGCGATAGTTATTCATATGGCATGGTTTTATTCATTCAATATTAGATATTTGAAATGTTTTCTACAACATTTTCCATTATTGTGGGCAGTTCGCGGTTTGTTCAGGGGTAGTTAACCTTCGGTCTTCCGTGATCACGTTATTTACTTATATGACAGATTGTTTTGCTTTGTTCGTTTAATATAAGTAATATCATATTTTTATGAGTTACCGTAATTATTTATCTATATGATTTTATTATTGAGAGTGATGCAACGAATACTACCTTCACGAATACGAATATCAGGCTTGCTATTCGGTGAATACGAATGCGAATATTTCCACCAAGGTGGGGGGACTTGAACATACTTGTAAATATAATAACCTTGATGCAACGAATACTACCTTCATGAATACGAATATCAGGCCTACTATTCGGTGAATACGAATGCGAATACTTCCACCAAGGTGGGGGGAGAACGCAAGCATACTTGTAATTGTATTGTTTATGTCTGCTTGTGATATCACTGTACGGCGTAGATGAACTAGTTTTAAGGGGTTTATGTCCTGTATGTGCTTGGCGTAGAGGGATTAGTTTTCTTGTTTCTAGGATCTAATACAGTTTTACAGGTGCTGATATTGAAATATATATATATATATATACAAGGAAAACACTATTTTGGGAATCACTAACTGGATGACAGATATTGCAGCACACATACACACAAGGAGGACGTTATGTTAAATACATGACTGGAAAGTTGTTATTGGAATACACAGGCGCCACTAGAAGATATGGGCAGTTTGCAGAGAACTTCAACTTCTGTCAGTTAAGGACCTTTTACTATTACTATTCTTTCGCCTTTTTGCATAACCGTGGATGAACTAGATTGAAGGGGTTTATTTTCTGTATGTGCTCGGCGTAGAGGGAATAGTTTTCTTGTTTCTAGGATCTAATACAGTTTTACAGGCGCTGATATTAAAATATATATACAAGGGAAATGAAGGGCTACACAGGCGCTGGTAATTGCTCAATTTTGGAGAGTTATATTACTTCGGATCAGGATGCCATCTCAGAAGCAGACCCACTACAGAACTAAGATAAGAACCTTTGATATTATTTATTCCTGATGTTTTCTTATGTGTATCAAATGGAATGTTCGTGCTATATAATTTGTCATTGTCTCATGGTCACTATTCATTTCATTACGTGGGTTCAGAGTTCGACGGTAACGGACGCGGAAACAAATTAGTACTGATGTCGGGACGTAACGTCGGGATTATATCTTAATTATCTTTAGGATAGAAGCGAGGTCATCATACGTGCATTCTGCATTTCAAACGTTTTACTAACATATATAAATACATATTATTGCGTTTTACAAATTGAATATGATCGCGGGAAATAGGCATTCCGTCCGGTTATGCAATGTTAACTTCCAACGTAGCATAATGAGATCTTATTACCGGTGCTAGACTCTCGAGGTTAGTCACGTGATTGTTGTATAAATGGAATAGTGAAGGGGATTGAAGAATGAGATACACTCGCGATACAGGTAGATGTATGTAACTGGGATCAAATGACGGGGTGCGTGTTCTCGATCCAGGGGATGAACGGGACTGCGGAGACACTCTGGGTGGGTCTAAGTAGAATTGCGCAAAGCCTCCACACAGTTAAAATGTGTTCAGTCAAGCAAAGGTGAAGCATTTCGAATCGGACCATAGCGTCGTGCCTCAAACACAGCCGGAGGGAAGAAGCCCCTACGTTCTTTCACTCCCTTGGCCCGACGAGCTCGAATTCCGGATATGAATGTTCATGAATGTCAGCTAAAAGACTCAGGTAGCCGTACCTCAATCGAAACCTTCGTTCGGGACCTCATCAACGTACGAGACAGGGCGTTCCGCATGGACGAGCAACTATGAGAAGCAAATGAAGGGGATTGAAGAAAGAGATACACTCGCGATCCAGATAGTTGTATGTAACTGGGATCAAATGACGGGGTGCGTGTTCTCGGTCCAGGGGATGAACGGGACCGCGGGGACACTCTGGGTGGGTCTAAGTAGAATTGCGCAAAGCCTCCACACAGTTAAAATGTGTTCAGTCAAGCAAAGGTGAAGCATTTCGAATCGGACCAGAGCGTCGTGCCTCAAACACAGCCGGAGGGAAGAATCCCCTACGTTCTTTCACTCCCCTTGGCCCGACGAGCTCGAATTCCGGATATGAATGTTCATGAATGTCAGCTAAAAGACTCAGGTAGCCGTACCTCAATCAAAACCTTCGTTTGAGACCTCATCAACGTACGAGACAGGGCGTTCCGCATGGACGAGCGACTATGAGAAGCAGGAAGCAATTTAATAATCTATACACTGCGCGAGGACATTACTAACACCATCATACTCATCATTCACCACCTTTTCTAACTTGCTGTATACAGAGACCTTCGGGGTTCTCCTTTCCCGGCCAGCGAGAAACATATCAGGAACTACACAATCAACTGTAATAATCATGCTGTTTTACCATCATTTAATATCTCTAGTCAATAAGACTACACCGTGGGATCAATCACATCAACTAGATTTGGCGATGCTAACATGGCTCTGACTGACGCGCTCAAGGGAGAGTCTTTTCCAGTCACCCAGTTAGTTCATTCAGCCCTTTAATCAGCAGTAAACATCATAATAATCCGGCTCATGTAGCCGCAACGTGGGATCCTCATCATAATACACCAGTCAATTTGACTGCCCCGCGGGATAATATACAAACCTTAATATCAGACGCGGGATTTCTTCCTGATATGTTTGTCGCCGGGAAGCGCGGACTTCGGGGGATTCCAGCAGGAGCAATAGAGTCTCGGCTTGATCTTGGTCTGCAGCTTAGTGTGGGAGGTTATGTCTAAACAGGGGTTAACCACCGGATGCGGCGATGCTCTGGGGCCGCATCCCCCTCCCCCCTACAGGGGGGGGGGGCATCTAAAATCCACGTTTGAACAGAAGTGGTTAGACACTTCTTAAATTTCACTTACAACTCTGTATCTTCCATTCCCTTAGAATCTCGGGCTGCGATAATGTCAGACAAAGCTTGCCCTGAGCCTCTGTTGCGCCTAGTTGTTGTGAATATATATATGTTTGTCTTCCCCTACTATGTACTATGAACAGATTGAGCAGATTGGACAACTTGAGACGCGCTATCGGTAGGTTTCTTACTTGTGTTTTGAATATAACGTATGCTATTATATCTTGTAAATCTGTCATAAATGGGTGCCGCATGTGGTTGTGCTGACACTGTTCTAAGCTGCTATTATGAGATGTTGATAATCAATGCGGGCGGAATCTTTAGCGTATGCCGTTAACTTGGCAACGATCGTATTGTTTTATATTACAGTATTTTAACCCCGATGGTATTATAGTTATGGCGGTTCAATGTAAGGGAGTTTTGCTACTATCGTTTATTCCTAGGCTACGCCGCATATAATTGGCTTTTAGGCCAACTCCGGACGTGGACGATATCGGCTATCTCTCATATAGGCGAAACTGTAGAGTTCTAGAGCGGTTTCTAGAAAGACGAGTACGGATTAGTTACGTGCGTTTGTTATTTCCATAGTTAGGTAAGAATTCGATCTATATTAGTCTAGTCGCGTTAATAAGAATACGAATCTCACCACATATCAAAAGAATTTTGGATAGCTAAGGACACAACAGAGGGGGAATTTTCCTAGCCACTAGATGGATCACGACTGGCCAATTTTGAAAATATAAATTCTTAACAAAAAAAAAAATAATATTAGCTTTCATGTAAATATACTTCCGAAGTTCTAAGTTCGACTTAAGTTTTTATCTAGAAGCTTAAAGCATAAAGTGTGTGCTTAAAAGTCACAAAAGTCGTAATAAAGCTTAATTCGGTAGCTTAAAGTCTCAAGCTTTGGGCTTTTCGTAAAACTTATATTATTAAACTTTATAGTTAGGTATTTAGCTTAGGTGTACAGGTAGGTACGTTACAGTGGTCCCGTTAGACCAGGAGATATGTTTCAAGAGTGAGATTCGTATTCATTTTATTAGATTAATTAATAGTGTAAAAAGAAAAAAAAATATAGTTTTAATTATAATGGCATTTTTCTTTCCACGCTTAAGCATGTCTTTACGCGCGCTCTATCAAAAATCATTCAGTGTTCGCACGGTCTATATAAATCACGTATTAATTCAAAAACAAGAGAGTTAAAATATCTATTTAAAGTCTTGTAGTGGCCAAGCGGTAATGGCTTACGCGGTCTAGTTGGAATCGCGCTCGGCCGAGTATATAATAAACCGGTTCTTAATAGTAGCGGCGATAGGCATTTGACCTTGATATTGATGATATTGAGTATACACGCGCCATATACATTTTATAGATATAAGTGATAGCTACCATGGGTAATTAAGCAATCTTTTAAAGAAGCGGTGTGTTAGGAAATATTTCCTTTTAAATGTTGAAAGTATATAACGTGAAGGTTAATAATTCTAGAACATCTTGTATGCCTTGAAGAAAAAAAGAAGTTTACTATAATTTTAAGTACTTTGAAAAATCTTCTGACGGGATAGTAGTGACATCTGTGCGAGTTTCACTTCAGGGATTTTTATATTATATGCGCGCGGTTGTAGTTCGGGACAGATAAAATCTTTTTTTGGACATGTTACATTTCGAAAGTTGGATTCCTTTCCGGTTTAGAACTAGTTCCAAATAATGTTTGACACGGTATAGAGAGATCGGTTCCGGCTCCTTCGTCACCTCTAGTTTTACAGGCGGTTATGATTTGAATCACTTCATTCTCCTTCGTTATACCTATCTTTGGCATGTTTGATCATTTTCAATTTCAACTTCAACTTCGGCTGAACTTCAATTTTAAATTTAAAATTACGATTTACGATTTACGATTTACGATTTACGATTTACGATTTACGATTTACGGTCTACAACTTACAATCTTGGATATTTCATGATGTATATTACGGACTTATATTCGATGCATGCATGATGTGAAGTTGTAACCGCATGTATGCATGTACACATGTACATGCGTGTGTGTTTGTATGTATGTACTTGTCA
>JADDOH010015345.1:0-26827 GCA_016648135.1 Agrypnia vestita
CTCCAAAAAAGTTACTTGTTAGCGTTTGGTGGACTAGTGCTGGTGTCGTTCACTACAGCTTTCTTAAATCTGGCCAGACGATTACGGCAGTTGTCCATTGTCAGCAACTGCAACCATGATGGAAAAGCTAGCTGCTAAACAACCGAGGCTGGTTAATCGCTCTAGGCCACTGCTGCTTCATGATAACGCTAGACCACACACTGCACAACAGACGGCTACCAAATTAGAGGAGCTTCAATTGGAATGTCTAAGACATCCACCGTACTCTCCGGACCTTGCCCCAACAGATTACCATTTTTTTCGAAATTTGAATAACTTCTTGCAAAGGAAAAAATTCAACTCCGATGGGGCAGTCCAAACCGCCTTCAAAGATTTTATTGATTCCCGTCCGAATGGTTTTTTTAGTAAAGGGATCGATGAAATACCTATGAGACGGCAAAAGTGCATAGATAGCAATGGTACATACTTTGATTAAATAAATATATTATAATAAAAAAAAATCGGCTTTATGTTCCTCCCATACTAAACGTCAATTTCATATGTAAGGACCTAATATTTGAGATTAGAGAACTTGTTATGCTTTAAGCAATTATATTATTGATGGATTTGTCGTTCACTTTGTAGAGAATATTCACGATTATCATTAAATGGATGGAAAACATAAATTACTATCTCTATCTGAGTTGAATATTTTTATATTTTACTACTCGAGTTTAGAGAGTATCAGAATTTCTCATCGATAGGCGAAGTATTAAACTAACTTCAATCAAATAAAGATTTTTTTACATGGATAAGGTGGAAGTAAATATAATTAACTTTAAAGGCACTGGAATAAGGAGCCGGATTTGCTGGTGTCAAGGTGGTTGTGTCGGGATTATTGAGAGAATAGGAGAAGAATTTGTGAAATAAATATTTTTACGCATATCAATACCCGAATTAAAAGTATTTTTTAAAATTTATAAAATTATTTTCAAATTAATTTATTTTATCACCTTTACAGAATATAAGAGGTTAATGGTACGTGAAAACATACATGATGTGGTTCGTGAAAAATAAATTAAAAACAGAAAACAAATTTATGTAAAATATATTTCTCATCTTTCAAAATTATTTATTTTATTACCTTAAATATTAATTTAAATTTTAATGATACATCAATAAATTAACAGTGGCGACATCTTTACACATTTTCATATTAAAGAAAAGCATGGTATATATTTACAATATATATACCTCTTTCCAAATTTGATAGATGTGGTGGTCGATCATGTGGTGGTGGAATCGTAAACGTTACATTGTGTAAAGTGATCACTTAAGCCAGCCATAGGCTGTAAGCTCTGTAAACAACTTCCAAACATACTTTCCCATATAAAAATAGCTTCGTCTTTGTGAGATATTTATAATATACCGTGATCAACTGAGTTGGTTGGGAAATGTCCTCCGCGTGGGAAACAAAAGACAACCTTAACAGATTGTTTTATCTATGCACGAATGAATAGACTAAGAGCCGCTGAACGCCGAACTTGTATTATAGTATCAAACACAAATATTTTCTGTAGATACACACTATAGTAGGTAAAGGGATTGGGATATTATGACATTTGAATTTGAGGGGTTTTGGCAGATAAAAGATAATATTAAAACGTTAAAATAACAATCCAAATTTTTAATATATTTAACGAGACATTATATACATATTATTGATTGCCAGACGCTTTTCGCAATTTATTGTTTCGTTGTTTCATTACCTCCGCCAGACGTTTTGAAGCTCTATAAATAATAAAATCATTTACGTTACAGGTAGTACAAAATCTAAATTTTATATACTCTATTCGGGCTACTATTTTAATATTACCCGATACCTTATACTATAATACTTTACTCACTCATATTTCTGTACCTGTTAAATACCCTTACTCAAATTTCTTAGTATCCAAACCTTCTTACCTACTATAGAATACGTTTATAGAAAATATTTTTGGTTTGATACTATAACGTAAGTCTGGCGGTCGCTGACTCCTACTCCAATTTACTTCTATTTATATACAAATTTGTTAATTAATGGACACAACAATACATTTGAATTATTAAGAAAAATAAAAAATAAACAACATGAACATGACCATTGTGCAAGAAAAAAGGAAGAAATAAGATTGCCATTCAGAAAGAAAAAAATATCGCAAACTTCTTTAACAGTGGGATGAAGTTGTATGTGAGTCTGCCAGAGGATATCGGAGACGAAAAAAATATGAAAATTTTTAAGAAAAAACTAAGAAAATTCGTGATATGTACTTTTGATTAGAAATTTGGTATACTGAAATTTTATACTGTATAGATTAGGAAATATAAAGGTAATTTTTTTACCTATTTTAAGAATTAAAAAAAAAAATAATAATAATATAATAAAAATAAAAAATAAGAAGTCCTTAAGGACGTCCCAGAGAAAATACGAATATAGATAACTAAAAGGGGATAAAAAACGCAAGGAAGAAGATAAATTCAAGAAGATAGATAAATAATCAAAAAAATATTATAATTCCCCTAATGAATTTTCTGTAGCCAACTTCATAACTTCAGTATTCCATTTTTGAAAGTGTTATTAAGACCTTAGTAGTAATTTACATGTAGAGCCTGATAATTTATTGTGTCAACTGTGAGCTTTCGTAAGCTAATAATTGCAGAGCGCTTCTGCTCAGGACGGTCTGATGAATGAGAGGAATTAGTTTACATTTCGGACTTGATTTTGTGACTGAAAACTAACTTCGTTAACCAAATTGAATTACTTGATGAGAAAAGGTATCACTGATACTTACACTCTTTGGAAACTTTGTTACGAGAAGGAAATTTTGAATATAAAAGTGCTCAAAATATTTTGAATTTATTTAGTGACTTTTAAGTATATAACTAAAAATTAAAGTAATTTGATCTTTGGATACTATTTTTTGACATAAATAAATCAAGATATTATTCAATTAATAAAAATATTTCAAGAATTTTCGTGACTAATTAAAAAACCCATGAAGATTTGTAAAAGATTTAATTAATTTGAGAGACACGAGTACGTGTGTTTATAAAATTAAAGATAATCATTTCGTTTGTCATATCTTTGAAAAAAAGGCATTTCACAGCAATTTTCTTCACACTTAAAGCGTTGTTGGTTAAGAAATTTATTAATTGATTCTATAATTTAATTTGTATCATTTAAAGAAGATATGAGTATTAGTAAATAAAATTAATTTGATGCCTTTAGATATAAATATAAAAAAAAATAAAAGAGAATATATCTAAGAAAAAGTAATGACTTTTGCTTACATTGGCAGACGATCGATTTAATGTATAATTATGAATAGGGAATGAAATGATATTAATTCAGATATTAATAATAAAAATGACTCTATCGGCGCTCTTCATCAACTGAAACTTCTAGGCGAGGAAAATAAATAGTGGTTAAAATTGAACAGTACATTTTATTTTATTAATATTGTAGATAACCACCAATAAATGTCGAAAAGTTTTATTAATGGTTTGATAAAAAATATTATCAATGTGCTAAATTAATATGAAATTGAAAACGACACACTGCGAGTGGTATACTTAACTGATAGCATGCGCCAGGTATGAAGTTGCGGAGATGCGTGTTCGTATGTATGAGAAATCATGTCCATCTATGAAACATGATCTCCAGGCACATTTTTGTGGGTAATTGATGGCATGCTAATGTGAATTAATACAGTGCAGTGCAGTGAATAAATGTGAATGATAATACAGGTTGACCAGAAATACTAACGATTTACAAGCGCCGATTTACAAGCGCCGAATAGGTTCGCGGAGTACATTAGTTAAAGCGCCTTGATTAGGCGGCGTTCGGAGAGAGAGTGGCGCTTGTTACGGCGCGCGGCCTGGATCTCAGCGGTCGAATCGGGCTTCTTATTGGTCAATTGACGTGGCCCGCATTGAGCTCCTGGTTGGTAGGTTAGGTTAGGTTAGGTAAGGTTAGGTTAGGTAAGGTTGGGTTAGGACAGATTAATAAATTTTGAAAGTGACCCTGTACTAGTACTGTGACTAGTACATATTAATAAGTTTTGAAAGTGACCCTCAAAAGGTGCAGATAGATCAATGAAAAGAATTTAAAACTCACCTTCTTGACGAAGGACATAACATTCGTTGGCAGCATCATGAGGGCGGATTCTATTGACCCAGGGTCTCAAACGGAAGATTATCCTCGTCGTTGGTCAGACCCAATCCTCTTCCTTGACTTTCCACATGTTAACCCAAAACAAAAGTATCGAAACTAGCCAAAATAATCACTTGTATTTATTTCCAGAACACATTTTCACTGCAGTATTTAAAATATTTGTGTATTTGATTTTTGTTTCACAAAAACTCACTTATTTAATGATATTTGAATTATATGTATTCATTGGTGATATGTTCTCATATGTATTTGTTATCTGAAAAGAAAAAAAGGTATCATTAAAAATTGTGTATTTACAGGGTCAAAAAATATCTGTATCATAAATTACATGAAAAAAGTAACAAATAAAATTTCGTTCAAAATTTTTTTACATCAATCTCCAAATAAAATATGAGCGCTTACAATTTGGATATAGTTTACAGAATTCTGATTGTTGATGGAAGGAAAGCGTCCACGCCTTTAAATGGAGTGAAGAAAAAATTTTACGTCGAAAATTAAATTTTTTACTTTTTAGTACATTTAAATATACCCAGCGTACATAATCAACAAGCTCATTAACTAATTTCCCATATAAAACATTGATTAATTAATTATGTTGGATTAATTGATTAATTATTGAATCTGATTCATATATTATCATCGAGAATACATCTGTGTGCAAAATTTCAGTTCGATTGGATTGGGAAGCGGGTGAAATTGATTTTATTTTGAATGAAATCGATTTGAAGATTCCGTCCTGACTAATAGGTGAAGTTAATATTTATAAGCGTGGTAAAATAGTATTTAAAAAAAAAAAATATTTTTGTCATAAAATCTATTTGAATTTTACCCAGATAGACTAATCTACTTTAATTTACTGTCTTTATACAATAGAAGAACAATCGCTGACTTGATGAAAATATACAAAATTGTAAACGGTTACCTTGATATGAGAAATGAAATTTGAGAATTTCAAATAACATTTCCCATTACATAACACGCAATATCTTTCAGTAAATTTTTATCCATACGAATATTGGATTTAACACCGCGATTTATTATAACATACAAAACTCTTCATTCGCAATGCAATATAGACAAGATAAATAAAAAATCATCTATCTTTTTGATACATCTATAACGATCTTAGTCTACAACATTTTATGCAAAATATCTGTTTCAAAAAATTTCAAGTCTTCATTTTTCATTTCTAAACATAAATATTAAGTTTACCCATAAGTAATCAATTATTTAAGTGGCAACAAAAAAAAGAATTTACTACATTTAATTTTATTTTTAATCGATTTATTCTCCGTAGTATCTAGCTAGGACTTTTTGCCATCTTGTTGGTAGACTTTTAAGAAAAATATGCTTCTAGGTGTTTTTAAAGCGTCATTATCAAACCCTACCGGGCGCCCACTTCGATCGCTATCAGAGAAGTTAAAATCACCATCGGAAATTGTTTTAACGTTGGCACTTATTTACTTTCAATACGTCTCTTTACACATGACAAATTTTCTTTGTTGCAACCGTTGCATTAACACCCGATAGAAAATGAAACAGCATGCAATGACGTAAATTTTCTAAGATAGTCGATTGTCCGCCATTTTACAACAGAGTAATAAAAAAATTAAAATTTAATTGTCACAAGTCACAAGACCACGGATTATAATATTTCGTATAAAATCACAAACATCTTTATACGTTCACTATACTGAGCTTGACTGAAGCAAACATTCCACATCAAAAATAATTGATTATTTACGGGTAAACCTATTAATTTGTGGCAAAAAATGCCCAAAAAATGTTACCTATCATTTATCATATTGTTGAAATTGATGAAATAATTTAAATCTTGCAAACTATCGAGTTGAATAAAATCCATATATCTCTGCAACATATTTACAATTTGAATATTTTAAACATTTACATAAATTTTGAAAATGTTACCACCTTTAATTATTATAAAGTTTCATTTGTTTCGGGTTGCGGTTTTTGTTATATTAAAATGAGTTACATATTCTAAATGTGGAAAATTTTCCTTTGTGTGGTTGGTTTACCTTTCCGACTCTAAAAGGTTATGTTACAGGGATATTATTAATATATCATGGACAGATTTCATTAGCACAATCGCAGTACCAGAAAACCCCCACAAACAACGAGAAATAATTTACATCGTCAAGAATCGTGAAATTTAATATGTCGTACATGTAATTCGTGGAACTGAATATCTCCCCCTGTGAACAATTATTATTCGAAGAAATATAGAGGGCCAACGATGGCTGTCCTGGTTGTAAAATGTAAAGTGGACTATTTTCTATATCTACAGACAAACGGTGGATATCAGTGGTGAACACATGATACGGTCTTGGCTTATGATGCTAATTTATTTGTAGGTGCATACGCACCCACCATAGAGGTCACCAAACAAAGTGCACGAGATCGCCGGACAATCAACCCGACGACACATTCAGTGGAACTCACCCACACATTGAAGAAGCGGACGAACCGACACACAGACAGACGTGGCAAGAATGCCGCGTAGACGAAGTTAAGGTACATCAGGGTACAGTCTCCCCATGTAGGCCATCGCGCTGTCAGCAATAACTATGCACATGTCAGCATTACACAACTAGACTTCAATACAGTCCTTTGTTCGCAAAACATATAAAAAGGAGTAAAAGCCCTATACGGGCATATCAGTCTCCCATCGACCCTCGGCGTAGGCCGGAGGCTCTAGCTCTTCGAGTATTTATCATTGTCGTTGTATCGTAGTTATGTTTAACTTGTAACTGTTTTATCGAGAGAATAAAATCGTCAAGTATTTTACAACTTTGGAGATTTCCCATCACAGGACGGGTGGTGACCCTAAAAGCAGCTTCTCCAAAGTGCAGTAGCCGGCAAACATCTTGAAATTCTACGGCGTAGTGGGGGGAAGTTTGCGCATCTACCTTTCCACCAGCGAGACCCAAATTTCGTCTTTTGCGCATTCCCCCACCACGCCAAATAATTTCAAGAAGTTTGCCGGCAACTGTACATCATATACCATCCTCAACCAAAATAAAAAAATAATAGCATACCAACAATAGAAAACCCTCTTCCATTCCACGCATATGCTCAGATTATAATTACCTTTTGAACTCAATAGACATTTTTAACACTAAATATGAAGAGTATCGTCATATGGTGAGGCAGATACTAGAAACTCGTCCCCGTCCCTGACTACATTACAAACTCTTTTATGTGTATGTTAAATTAGAAACAAACGGTTAAACGAAATTGTAAAATTGTCCTAGCTGTGTCATGCTTTAAATGTGGGAGACATTTATCTAACTTTTTTGTGTTTTGTCTTACCAAGTAATTATGTCTCCTTGTTGTATGACCGAATAAAATAAAAAAAAAATATAAAACCCAAATATTTATTTATTTACTGCAACCAGTCAAAAATGAGGGAACATTGGTTCGCGTCTTTGCTAAGCCTTATATATTTATAGCATCTTTTTGGTGCCCCATGGCGGCCGTGGCAACATGCATGAAACGGCCGGTTCGGGCTTTTTCGCCCGGAATTTTTTTGACCGTGAATTCGAACGAAATTACGGACGTACACGAAGGTACGGGGACAGACAGATGAGCGGACGGATAGACAAAGAAATTATTATGTTTGATTTATAGCTTAATTATAGGAAAATATTAGTTAATAAAAAAATAGTGCGAATAGTTCATAAAACATGTATGTCTTGGAGAATTATCTCATATTAAATATGAAAATCTGTTTGTGCGAAGCAGCAAAGCTCTCGAATGGCGGGCTCTGGTGGTGTGAAATTTACACAGCTTACGTATTTTGTTTCGAATTTCTATGTCTTTCCATGAATTATTATTTAATGATTGATACGGCAGTCGCTTCGAGGTGCGACATGATAATTTAAATTTACACATAACTAAACTTTATATTGCACACAAGTTGGGTTATTTTGTCAATATTATAGTTTTCAGAGGATCATTTCCTGTCAACAAGTGTACTTAACGTAGTTATTAATTACCCAATGATGAAGAGGACATCTTCGCTCGAAATTTTAGTAGTGACAAACCAATCGACGCGTTTGTTTCAAAGTTACATCAAGGGTTAATTAAAATTTCAATAAACGGCCAAACAAAAGAACGCAACATTGTTTATTCTATACTTTTCAACAAACAATAACACGTTGAGAAAATTTATTTTCATGTGTTGAGCATACTCGCTGAATAAATATTGACTTTATTTGTTTTGGTTATTTATTATTTGTATCAATTTATTTTCATAAATTTTTTGTGAAATACAAATAAATATAAAACGAATGCATAAAATATTCCAAATATCAAGCAAAGCCGGGCAACACTTACAGCATAATCTATACTAATGTATAAAGAGGTAAAATTTGTAAGTTTGGATGTAGGAGGTAATCTCCGAAACTACTCATCCGATTTCAAACATTCTTTCACCAATATTTAGAATGGACTTTCAAGGTGGACACAGGCTATATATTACCCCGTTAAAATAAAAAACTTTTCCTGGTGACCTATTTTACAACTAAAGTCGACGTAAAAATGGTAGAGCGATGCGTTTTTTACGAACGCTGCCTTAACGGTAAGAGATATTTAAATACTTTTTATAGAAAAATTGTAAAACTAAAAATTTTTTATACAAAAGTCTCCGACGATGATCTAAATGTTAAAATTAATACAAAAATTGATAAAATATGACTAAAAGTTACTAAAAATCTATGCGTGCGAAGCCGCGGCCACAGCTAGTCGTATATAAAGTAGAAAAAATTTTTTTTTTGCGCAATATTAAAACATGCGGTAATACAATTTTAAGCGGATTATCAGATAAAAAAAAAAACATTTAAATAGTTAAAGAATAGGCAATCATGCATTTGTATATCTCAATTTAAATTTGTAAATCATTACTCCCTTTCTTTTAACTCGTAGTAGCGTCTGCTTGTCCGCTTGTCTGCTTGTCTGCTTGTCTGCCGAAAAAACTTTGGATCGATTTTTAACCCTTTTCCCGTGATCCGATGGAACTGAATCTTTGCAGGCAAATTCGTGACGACGATAAAAATGATCTGTCAAATTTTCGTTTAATTCTTATAGTGGATTTTTAGAAATTTTAACGGTTATTATTCTTCCCTTTCGTAGCGTCGCTCGACTCGAGTCCGACGCGTGGAGTAAGCGCGAAACCTGTTTCAACCAGTAAACGAGAAAGGAAATATAATAAAAACTTGGTTTTTATGGGATACTTTTTTTAAAAATGCATTTATCCCATGAATTTCTTAATTATTTAAAAAAGAAAATCCCATCATGCACACATTACTATTAATTTGAGTGTAATCCAATCAGGCGTGTTTTTATGTTTTACAACTATTGTGTCTACCCATGGCCTTAACATTAAATTTTTTGTTCATTAAATTATATTTAAACACTTTTGAACTTTTTTCAACTATCTAATATAATAAATAATTAAATTAAAATAATTAATAAGATTGCATCAAGAACTTTCAAAATTTGACATCATTAATTTTTTTTATTGTTTATATATGAACGAACAAAATGTTTGAAGTCTTCATATTAAAAATACGAAAAATTACACCACGAGCTCTTTAGTTATGCATTTTTAAAATAATGTTATACGGCAAGCATTAAATACTGGCACTACCTATACTAAAAATCAGAAAAAATGAAAATCTTATTGTACTGAATAATAAAATTGGCTGAACGAAATATCAGAACAAAGGACTGTGTTATTTGCATTACGAAGCAGAAAAATGTTTAATTTTTCGATAGTAAATTCATCCCCAATAATAATAATATCAATAATCCGTCCTTAACTTCTAATTCAAAATTAGTATGTTTTCAAAATTATTATTAAGCTAGCAGTAACCCATAAAAAATAGTTGCGTCTTTGTTAAGCCCTACTATATATTTGTAGCATCTTTTTGGCGGTCTATGGAGAGGCGGCCGTAGCAACATGCGTTAATCCACCGGTTCGGGTTTGCTGGCCCGGGGTTCATCTCCTACCGTTTTTTTAGCCGTTAATTCGAACGAAATTACGGACGTTACACGATGTTACGGGGACAGACAAACGGACGAACAAACAGACAACGAAATTATTATGTCATTGATAGGTATTAATCCACAAAGTAACAATGTCCGTGACTAACGCTACCAGATGGCTCAAATAATAATCAGGTATCATCATCATCATTCTTGGCTCTACAACCCCTGGTGGGTCTTGACTTCCTCAAGAGTCTTTCTCCACTCATCTCGGTTATGTGATAAAATAATGAGTTATAAGAAGCAAAATAGCATAATTCCCTATTTTGTGTTCCGTCTCGACGCCTGGAATCCATTATGAGAGAACAGCCTGCTGTTTCGCCACTAGACACGCGTTCCTACCCCCTCTGATTCCCTGTTTGCGACAATTTATTCCCGCTGGTATCCCTGTTTCCGGTTTCATCGGCGCAACGGTTTTTCTTTCATATGACGTCGCTGTTTCGCGCCGTTTGCACGCGTTTAGACACGCCAACTTTTGTTGGGATTTTTTTTTGTGTTACTATTGCAACCTACCCCCTTAATTTTTGATCCCTAGGTTAACAAACATTAGACTATACAAATTTTTAACATAGTGCGACAGGACGTTGATATTTTAGTGTAAATCCCGTGAATTTCGTCAAACGATTGTTAACAAGATGGCGGACGAGCAAGCTCGTTCGCCGGTATCCTCGAATGACGGATCTTCTTTCGAAGAACCGAGTCGAAAGAGACGCCGCGTAGCATACGACCCGCGTGTAGACCACCTGCTAAAACAGGTGACTGCTCTGACGGAGGCCTTGTTAGCAGGCGGCGCGGCTCCTGCATCAACAACGCCGCCAACGGTACTCGCTTCGGCAGTACATATACTAAAATTGGAACGATACAGAGAAGATTAGCATGGCCCCTGCGCAAGGATGACACGCAAAATCGTGAAGCGTTCCACATTTTTTCCGGAACACGAAGCGGATCGAACAGATCTCGAAGTTGCAACACTTCGATTCCGACGAGTGGTCAGGCGTTCGCTATGCGGAAACGCAGAGAACCTACGCGGCGACTCCCACGTTTGTGGAATTGTCGGTGAACGACGACTTGAGAAGGATCGATAACGCGCCGTATTTTTAATTTTCTAATCCTTCCGCTTCGGCTCTCTTCGAGCGGATTCAGTCGATGTTCACCAGCGATGCTCCGTACAATAAGGTTTCGGACGACATCCTGCAGATTGTGTGCGGCAGACGGGCAGAGTGTATACTGAACCGGCGAAAGGCCATATTGGAGGGCTTCAAAGACCCTTTCGTGCGAGAAGGTGCGGCCAAAATCCCTCCAAGCTCGGGATACTTGTTCAATAGGGAAGAGCTATCGGCGTATATCCTAAAGAACGGGGGGCCAGGAGAAGGTGATGGTCTCGCCCGCAACCCGAAACCTGGCCCAACCGTCAACATCTCAGCCCCAGCCGTCAACTTCTCGTCGAGCTCCGAACCAGGGATACCTCCAGTCCCGTAAGCCCTTTCTGCCGGAGCCGAGGCACAGGGAGCGAGGCTCAGGGAACCCGAACAGGAGACCTACCGGAAGGCAGACCACGGCCGAAAACCCGCTGGTGACCGTAGCCGCAGAGGTAGAAGATGACGCGAGGCTGAACAACCAGTTCTGGGGAGGACGCTTGAGGAGGTTCCAAAGCAAGTGGAAGGAGTTCGGGGCACCACCTATAGTGCTGAGAATCCTCAAGGGCGCGAGAATCCCCTTTGTGGCCAAACCTCCGTTAGTCTTCCCCACCAGGCAGCTGTTGAGCAGCTTCAGCACGAAGGAGTCTCGAGACATGTCGAGTCACATTCAGGCCCTGAAGATGTCAGGCGTGCTGGAAAGAGCAGATCATTCTCCGAGCTTCATCTCAAATCTGTTTCTAACTCCGAAGTCGGACAACTCCCTAAGGCCGATATTCAACCTGAAGGCATTGAATGCCTTTGTGGAGGCGAAACCCTTCAAGCTGTTCAACCACTTTCGGGTCCCAGACTTCCTCCGGCCCAAAGATTGGTTGGTGAAAATCGACCTAACCCAGGCATACTTTCACCTACCAATAGCGGAATCGCACCGAAAGTTCCTGAGACTGTACTACCAAGGGGAACTTCTCCAGATGACCTGCCTGCCCTTTGGCCTGTCATCAGCCCCGAGAATGTTCGCAACGCTGTCAAACTGGCTAGCGGGACTCTTGCGGAAGAGAGGAATAAGGACCGTAGTCTACCTGGACGACTTCCTTCTGGCCAATCAGTCAAGGGACCTGCTAGCGACCCAGGCAGTAGAGACGGTCAATCTGTTCCAGCATCTGGGTTGGTGCATCAACCGCGACAAGTGTGTCCTTATACCTACCCAAAAGCTGGAGTTTCTGGGCATAACTTGGGACACCGAAGCCACCCAGAAATCCCTCTCGGACCGCAAGTGCTCTGGCCTTCGCCAAGTACTGCGCCGCCCGATCGAGGCCGGCAGTTGCTCCCCCAAGCAGGTTCTAGGCCTCTTGGGAAGCCAACCAGAAATCCCTCTCGGACCGCAAGTGCTCTGGCCTTCGCCAAGTACTGCGCCGCCCGATCGAGGCCGGCAGATGCTCCCCCAAGCAGGTTCTAGGCCTCTTGGGGAGACTCAACTTCGCAAACTTCGCCACCCCTCGGGGTCGTTTGCATTGCCGAAGACTGCAGAGATTCAGCCGCCCGCTGCAGAGGCACGAGCCATCCAGACAAGTGGAGCTTCCTGCCGCGGTTCGGCAAGACCTAGAGTGGTGGTTGGAGGCCGTAGGGGAGTCCTGCCCAATACACGAAGCCCCCTTCTCCCACTTCCGGACTACAGACGCAGCGGACGCAGGTTGGGGCGGCCAGGTGGACGACAAGACGATATCAGGCCAGTGGACCCCAGAGCAGATGCGGTGGCATTCCAACCAGAAAGAAGCCTTCGCTGTTTACGCAGTGATCAGGGATCACGCTTACCTGCTACGAGGAACGAAGACCCTACTGCAGACAGACAACAAGACAGTAGTGACTTACATCAACAAGGAGGGGGGGACAAGATCATTGGGCCTTCTGAAGATAACTCGAGACCTCCTAGAGTTTATCGACCAGCAGGAAATATCTCTGACAGCGCAGTACATTCCAGGGAGATACAACGGGATTGCGGACCGACTCTCACGGGGGACACCACTCCCGGAATGGCACCTCCTGGAACCAGCGACAGAGGAAATATTCCGAATATGGGGACGTCCTCAGATCGACCTCGTCGCATCGGCCACCGCCCATGTGGTGCCAAACTACGTGTCGCTAGACTCAACCGCTTGCTCGGCCTCCTATCTCAACGCATTCAGTCAGCATTGGGATTACGAGCTGGCCTGGGTATTTCCGCCGCCGAATCTCGTCCCAAGAGTACTGGCGCATTTGAACTTGGCAAGAGGCACCTTTCTCCTAGTTGTGCCAAGATGGGAGAAGACATTCTGGAGGGCCGATCTCAAACAACGAGCAAAGGGAGGGCCAGCGTAAGAGATCTGAAGAGCGTCCTGATCGATACGTCGACAGGGTTTCCCCCACCGAGGGTGTAGGACCTCCAACTGGAAGTTTGGAGAATAGCATTGGGTGGGAACAGGCTATAGCGGATTGGAGCCAGGAGGAACAGCAGCTGTTCAGATCTGGCTGGAGAGGCTCAACGCTGAACACCTACAAGCCGGCCTGGGATAGGTGGCAGCGATGGTGTACCACGCATTCTGTCCAACCTCATAACCCTACCCCTGCAACAGTGGCAAGATATCTGGCCAACCTGTTCATCCACGAAGGGCTAGCCCCTCGAACAATATTGGTCCACAAATCGGCAATCGTATCCTTCTATGGCACAGCTCTTGATGCAGATAAGATTAGCTCGAACTTCCTCGTCAGGCACGTCCTTAAAGCCATCTCGGTTTCTGGTGGATGCACTGAGAGACCCCCGATCTGGAACCCCCGAGTAGTGGTGGAGTGGCTACGTGAAAACCCGCCAAGGACACAGCCTGTATGACGTGTCAAGGAGGACGGCCATACTACTCATCATGGCATCTGGGCGAAGAGTCCAAGATCTGACATTTCTCAGAGTCACCCCGGACCGATTGATCGACAAAGGAGACTCCATCACGCTATGGCCAGCCTTTGGAGCGAAGACTGACACGGCAAGACACAAACAATCGGGATGGAGGTTGAGCGCATCGGATGAAAGGAACATCAACCCCTTGTTTTGGATCCGAAAGCTGGTCTCACTCTCACAGCCGAGACGAAAGCCGGACATGAAATAACTATTTGTGACGACAGCAGGTGAAGTAAAGCCAGCTTCACGGACAATGATAGGTGGTTGGATCAAGTCAATCCTAAGAGAGGCTGGAGTGGAAGCAACGCCAGGAAGTGTTCGTTCTGCTGTGGCTTCGTTGAATTGGCTGGAAAACTACCCGATAGAGGAGATCTTGTCAAGGGGAAACTGGCAGAGTGAAATCACCTTCCGAAAATTCTACCAAAGAGAGATAGTAGATAAGCCCAAGCAACAATGCCCCCAGAGCTCATTAGCGCCTCTCTTTACGCCAATATAGGCAGTCACATATAACGTCGAACCACTAGGTCACCAGGTGATAACAAACAGATCTCTCATAACGGATTCCAGGCGTGGAGACGGAACACAAAATAAAAGAATTTTACCTTCCATTAAAATTCCTGTTTTGTTTCCCTCGACGCCTGGAATCCAGGTAATCCCTACCTGGTGCATTATGAGTCATATGAAAGAAAAACCGTTGCGCCGACGAAACCGGAAACAGGGATACCAGCGGGAATAAATTGTCGCAAACAGGGAATCAGAGGGGGTAGGAACGCGTGTCTAGTGGCGAAACAGCAGGCTGTTCTCTCATAATGGATTCCAGGCGTCGAGGGAAACAAAATAGGAATTTTAATGGAAGGTAAAATTCTTTTATTATGTAATGTCCATCACCAACACAATGAAGACGCAACGCTGCTCCAACTGGCAGCCGAAATATGTATATATTAAAAGTACGTCAGTTTTGTCAGTTTATACCTAGTGTACATACAAATGAATAACCAAAATCAATTCAACTTATTTGAATAATGTAAACATTCCAAACTGCTGAATATTTGAGCAGAGAATTAAATCCCACTATATGCAATATGCAAATATATGTAAATTGAATTATATATGCCACGAAAATATAATGAATGTACCTGTGTAAAACTTAATTAAGAACGTGGCGTATAGTTATCATGCTCTTTACATTTAAAACAAAAACTGCTGTTTAAATTTAATATCGTATCAATACGTAATAAAATTAAGGTTCCTGCTACTCTAAAATTAAAACATTTATTAAGTAAGTTTGTCGCTTACTTTTGCGGGAATAAATATTAGAGCGAGCCCGAAGGAGTTTAGAAAAGTAGGAGAAAATTCATCGGCAACTTTTTACCGTTATTTTATAAAGCTTAATAAAAAGTTATTGTTTTGAATCAATCTGATAATGATTTTCTATTTAGAATCGAGTAGGTACTAGTTGAAGTCAAGTAGTGAATCTAATCCTCAGGTAGTATGGCAATCCTGAAATTTCGGGCGTCGATTTTCATGATCCCGGAACCTCGGGGTCGATCCCAAGATAAGAACGTATTAATTTGCTTCTGCTTTGATTGCTTTCCTAGGTAGTAGGATTGAAATAATAACCAAACTTACCTTTCCCGCAACATATCGCATTCCGGGTCTCGCCATTTTGGTGGCCATTATTATTATTAATTAGTTCTCGAATAATCCGATACAAGAAATGTTCGGTCACGGTCTTGGCTAACAATTAAGTTAGATGGTAATGCAATTCTTTATATGTTTTATATATATATATAAAACTTATAAAAATTGTACGGGTTACACGTTATTTGAATCTCTGGTTCAATATTGTATGATATGTATAAAAAATACAGAAATGTCGATGACCTTAGGATTGAACTTTAATATGGTTCTTCCTTATTTACTGGCATATATATAAAAACGTGTATTAGTGATAGATATTATCAATTTTTACGGTTTTTAACTAAAATTTAGATTAGAAGATGAAATATTGATAAACTTGGTTGACTTGGTCGCTTGAGAATGTAATGAATGCTTGTCATAGACACACGATGTTGACCTTGGAACTCGCGCACTCGGCGTAAACTTGTTAATCTAGAAATCATTTCTAAATTGTATTTATTGATTTGTGATTATTGATTTATATTTTTATGAATATTATTTACAATTTATTTTATCATTAAGACATTCTTCATTACTAATTTATCAAAAAAAGTTTATTGCGTATTGTGTAAAAACTTGTTAATCTGGAACTCATTCCTATATTGTTTTATTGATTTGCGTTCGTCTTTATTTTGTTCTCAATATTATTTAAAGATTATTTTACTATTAATTTTTTATTATTAATTTATCATAAAAAGCGTATTATGTAATTATATCTTATTCAAAATTTTCTTTGAATATTTATAGTTCGTGCTCTGATGTTACTCTAGGACCATTTATAAGGGTCAATGATGACCTGCTGATGGTTTGTTAAAAAATAAAAATAGCAACAAGAGAATATTAAATAAATTAACCTGAACGACTTAACTTAATTAATAATTGAAGTAAAGCCTTAAAAAATGAAAGAAGCCCGAAGAATCAGAAATGAAGCCGAGCTGAGTACAATGTGGTGGAAAATGAATTTACGAGTGAACGAAAAATAAAAAAAATTAATGAATGCAATGTGGCGCTGTGAAGACAATTATGCAGCGGTAAAGAGAGAAAGAGAAATTAAATGTTAAGTAAGAACGTAAGTGTTGGTCGCATAAAAAATAGAGGATGCCCGCAAAAGACTTTAAACGAACAGCTAAAGTATATGTTGGACGTGTCAGAAGAAGCAGGTGATTGTTGAATACAGGAGAAGGAGTACGGTGCTAGGTGTCATGTATTGTAGAAATGTAAAAAAAATTAATGCAGACATTAAGAATTGCTAATTTATAATATACATAAATCGTGATTTTATAAGAAGGAAATTTATAGGAAATAAGTTTTTAGAAGGGATGGATAAATTAAATCTAAAATTAAGCACATTTTAAATTTCTTCAAAAAGAGCTAAGTAATTTTGTGGTGACATTAATATAATTAATAAAAATTAACTTTGTTTTCTCCACTTTTGTATTGAAAAATATCAACATGTTTTAGAGCCCATGGCCCCTTCATCAGGATACAATTGTAAACTAACAAATTAAAAATCAAAAATCGAAGTATAGACAAACAAATTATAAAAATTATATATGAGAAATTAATAATAATTTATACTGTACACTGTTATTACCTTTGCTTAAAATTTTATTTCACTTTTCTCTTTACTATATTAATTTTTTAATTGTTTACTTATTGTTAGTTTTTTTATTGTTGTCCTACATAAATGCATTATAATCATCGCATACTTTTTTCTTCTTATATACATTTATGTACTACTTACTATTTAAAATATTATTATGATGCTCCTCTCCTACTCACGAGTTGTATTACTCTTGTAGAAGAGAAATACTCAATATGCTTAACACTCAAACCCGATAAATATCGCATTTTCGTTACATTCCATTTTATCTATCATGATTCATTAGCCTTTATAAATATTGCTTTTTAGATTCGATAATATATTAATTAATATTAAAACATCAATCGTGGAATTCTACCAAAATCTTAAAATATAACAATCTAAAATATGCTTTGAACAAGTTCCATTTTAATTAATGAATTCAGCCCCCCCAGATCCCGTTGTGATCAAACTCTGGCGGTTGAACATTTAAACATTTATTCGAGCAGTAAACTGATTTAAATTTTAGTCGTGAATTCAGTTTTTGCCGGTAAATATAAACACCGGATATTCGCAGAGTATATGGTGGATATACTCCACACGGAGGAGAATTATTTATGGCTGCGAAAACCGAAAAAATCGCACGTTACAAGATAATAAATTTTCGTGTCGGAAAATGGAAACTCAGTTACAATTTTAATTAGTGATATAAACGAATTAAGAGGATTAACATGTAACTTGTATTTTACTCAAGAAGGTTTACTGAAAGTTTAAAGCCAATACCCTGCTGCGATTAAAATTAACATTGGCAAAAAATAAGAAATAAAAATATAAAAATTTATATTTAAAAAAAAAAAATATTTTGGAAATTGTACCTACATATATGGGGTATAAAAGCAAAGGCATCAATATCTTAAAATATAAAAAAAAATGTTTTGAATGCAGTTACCGAAGATTACTAATTAAATATGAACTTATTTTCTAGATTTCATGTATGTATTCCTTCCAAAATCATGTTTTCTATTAATTTATAGGCTATGTTTTTTTTAAAATCTGGAATTCAGTACATTATAAATTAGTAATCCTAGATGACTACATTAAATTTTTTGGATATTGCTGCCTTTGCTTTTATACCCCACGTATATAAACATTAATTATTTCATTAATTTTAATTTATTAAACAATTTTGCATTAACCACTTACCTAGTAACTCTACATCTACCGGTTTTGATACCACTGTATCTTCATCAAGACGAACGCAAACTATAGTGGTATCGAAACCGGTAGACGTAGAGTTACTAGTTAAGTGGTTAATACAAAATGTTTAATTAATTAAAATTAATAATTATGTCCAACCAACAAAGTTCACACTATAAATATAAAAAATAATGTATAATTTCTTTCATTAATTCTTTAAGTAGGTAATGCAATAATTAATATTTCCCAATACAAAAAAAATATACATATGATTAATTAATAAATTGGAAATTTTATTCAAATGTAGCATCACATAGTTTTTAGCTTTATCTTAAAAGTTGTTAAATTATCTTCGTCCCAAACATTCCCCGGTATTTTAATATACTCGTACAATTTCACTCCTCATATTTAGAAAAATTGAATGTTATTTAATTTTACTTTATGAGACATTATCAATAAATGTATTTATGCTGTGAATATAACATTTTATTCACACACCGCATTTTCTACAGAAAAGAGTTGCAAGATAAAAAGATAAATCTAATGTGAGCGCAAAAAGAAAAATGCACCTGTTTCAAAATTAATTTGCAGCATCATTTTAATTTAACACTAGTATGCAAAATTTAGCTGAACTCCAATAGCCTTGATCTGCTGATCTCAATCGCTCAATCAACTTTTTTCATCATCGTCTAAATAGAATTTTAATCTTCCTCTTCTAGCTTTTTCTACACGTTACACGAAATAACGGGGACAGACGGACAGGCGGATGGACAATACAAACGAAATAATTATATTTAAATGACATAGATACATTAACCTTTTAAGCCAACAAGTGGAAGAAATGAGCAAATTCGGTTAGGATTTCTTTTTTGTCAGTATAAGCTAAATGTAGACACTTATGATATATCTTCTATTCCACGATATTTGATAATATATCGATGTGTAATAAATCAATACCATTTTGATCGAACTCATAAAAGATTAAAGACAGGTAATACATTTTCCAAGACAGGAGCATTTTTCTGTATGTGGATAAATTATTAATTCTGGCACATCAGCTATGTGGCCTCAAGCCTAACACACCAAGCGAGGAATTGCCAATAAAATCTGAAGAAGGTTTCGCCAATAATGGTAACAGATATCCAGTTGGAATACCAAATAGTATCCCTGCAGTAGCGTGATGCCTGCCAAAATGACCAATAACTGAAAGCGTAGAATCTATTAAAATAAATAGTCTGGAAAAAAGGCTTTTAGGTCACTTTTCGTCTGAGCTAAGGGGTGATGATTTTTTCAAATAATTGTACAAATGTGGAAAATGATTTTTTATGTTGATATCTAAGTTTTAATGTGAATTTATTAGAAAAAAATATACGAACTTAAATGAGCGACATCTCCTTACAAAATAAAAATCAAATATTTAAGGTACAAAAATCGTCCCTGTGAGACTTCTGTAATTTATCTTTAATTAATTAATCATCCCTTTGGGGACCAAATCCAATAACTGTGTTCTTAGATCAAACTTTCATATAAGTAGGAGTTAAATAATTAAAATATAGATTTTCAGGCGTATTCTATTAAATATGTAATAATTCGAAAGAATATCATATAAGGAATATTGCTACAAAAAAACTTCACATTGAATAATAAAATAGTGAGGTATCATTACCAGTTACAAAATCTATGTATACTAACTTGTAAATGAGAAAAAATGACAACACACGTCTCTAGCAGACGCCAGTGCAATATATAAAATATTCTTGATTCGAATTATAGAACTTTCAAAAATTTGATAATATGTGGATGTTCTTACGATGGAATTTGTGAACGTTGCATTGTGCAGAGTGATCAATCAAGCCAGCTCATGCGGGTTTTAAGCCCTGAGCCATCGTTTAAAAGATTTCCATCCACTTTTCTCATATATAAATAGCTTCATCTCTGTGAGACTTCTATAATTTATCCTTAATTAAAAAAATGGTTCATTTTGAAAATTAAGATAAAATCTAACCGGTTTCGAAAAAAATATTTTTCTCAAGTTTCTTCGCCATCTTCTTTTTGCAAAATTCAATTTTAAAATATAATTTAAATACTCCTATTGATATATGAACTTATTATAATGAAAAGATATGGAAAAATAACATAAAATATTTTGACAATTATCAGCAAGATTTTAGGACTGGCGATCAAATTTAGTAATGATTAATTATAAATTATTAATTAAATAAAAATTAATTAATTAAAATAAAATTTTACTATGACTAATGTATTTTTGAAAAATATTAAAAATCATAAAATTCTTTTGATTAATATAATGATACGTGATATGGTACCCGCAAGTCGCAATACAAAAATTTACATGTTTATATTTTATATTATTTGTCGTATGTTATTTGTGTCTTTCAAAATAAAGATCGCACACCTGACATATTCATTCAAGAATAATTTTGAACGTTAATTGCACTCTTTGCTTAAGTACTTTCAATATTTTCTTCACGTAACTACCAGGAGTAGGTAGTGACTGATGCAGTTCATGTAAAAATATATAATTCATAAAATTAAATTGGTTTTGACACACAATTGTGATGCTAACTTTGTGCAATATCGTTATATTTATTTAACGTTGTATATTTTATTTAACAGTTTAATTATCTGACGTGTTGTTTATCCTCTTAACATTAATTAATTTCATAATATAATCATAAAAGTTTTATAAATTAGCTGTAAAGCATGCCTGTAACTAAAGTTTGTTCGCTGAAGAGAATGAATGGACTGTGCGGTTGGACTTGCAAAATTATCTAGGAAGTTGAAGCTCATGCATTTCATGGAGTATAAATAACGTTTTTAGGTCGGATAGTAGTTAAGCAACATTCCCTCTTGAAACCAAAATTTACATACTCGCGCATTACCGAGAGGACGGCAGATGGATGCAACCGCAGGGAGTGGTGGTGGATACATAACACCATCTAGCGACGTGCTCGTTAGGTTAAACGTGTCTAGCTAAGATGCACACCCAACCAAAAAAAACGTATGTGACGGTCACATTATTGGTGGTGCTGAGTTAGGAGACTACGCACGGTAGGGGACGGCGGCCTCTGACTCACCCTCGACGCTCTTCCTGGATCAGGTTAGTGACCAGCTTGCTTGGAAGCTGGTGCATGGTGTTGGTTTTATACTCCATCTATACACAAAATCAGTAAGACCCGAACCCTTTTATTTAGAAATAACGTAATATTTCATGAAGGGTACACGGCGCCATCTCATGGCATGTCCGTACCTACTATTGATGTGTTTATTATTATACAAATGGCCTAAGGACAGCGGTACAAGAGACTGAAATTAGGAGATATTAATGTGGACTTCAGAGTCAAATAAGGTTATCTACAATTCAATGATTTTGAAATACTCATCCTATATGATTACATTTGACGGGCTTTGATAACGCAACAAATAGGGAGCTAAAACTTAACAGATATAGGATGTTTTTTTAGAGGGATAGAACTTTAAAATGGAATAAAATCATGGTAATGACCAAGTTATCGGTTGGAAAAATAAATTTGTGAGGTTAGTGTTTAAATATGATTACAATACCGTGATTTCCGAAATAAATTAGCACACTTTGCAAGATTGTACTGGCGTAAGAATATTCATGAAACGGCAAACGAAACTGAGACAAAAGAACAAAATACCCTCTATTTCTCTATTTAATTATATAAACCTATCTTTTAATGCCCATTAATTTTATTTTAATGAGTTTATTTCATTTTAATGGTGCATACCTCTAAATAAAATACCCCTTATCCAAATCAGGTATTTCATAAAATGTATAGGTAATAGTCTAAAGAGGACTGTGAAAAAAATGTTCTATCGGCAATATGCTTTCATTTTCTTAATTTTAATGCAATATGATTTAAGGGTTGTTCTCTAATCGGAGGCTTCGTTTGAACTACTGTTTCTGATACGTCATGTGTATAATTATAAATTCTGAATAGAAGCTGAGTGGTTCCTGTTCAATTTTAAATGCTTGCTTTTCGATTGATCAAATATTACACAACCTTTTACGCGACGTTCCTAGCCTCACCTGGATTTAAAAAAGGTTTTTCCGATTTAAACTGAATATTTTTCCTCTCCTGTACTTGAATGTATAAACTCTTTACATAGGCATGCATACTACCGTATCTACCCAAAATCGACACCTGAGAGTACAGTATACTACCAACATGTATTATGCGTATACATTTTATTTTCCATTACCATATAATTTATTCAAATACAGATCAATATTATACGAGCGTGGAATTGAAAGCATTGTATTTGAAACGTTTATTTTCAAATATTTTTTTTCCATTATGCGAGTTGTGAGAAACGTTTGATTTATTTTTTATATTAATCGATAAAAGAGAATTTGTCTGTTGTGATGGGGTTCATAACACCAATTGAAATGAGTGAGAACTGTCTTTTGTTACTAGACTTAGGAACACAATACACAATACGCTTGAAATTAAAATATTGATATAATGGTAATCCAAATATTGAAAAATATCTGTTAATAAATAAATGAAATTGATCATGTAAATAAATACAATGCATTGATAGAACGCTCTTTTTATTCCAAATTGAATTATTGGCAGAATTGAATATTGGTGATTGTATCCAATTTGTGAGGAAAAAGTCCGACTTTACAACGAAATAATCTGGTGTTTCGTGAATGTGTCGCGATATATGTAGATGTGAAAAAGTGAAGTGGGACCTACCACAGATTCTTCTATGAGCAAAAGCTTCCACATTGGCCCTACTTTTCGCCGTCCAGGTTAGCATTTATTTTAATTCTAAGGCGATCTCCTCGCTACGCCACAGATAAAGTAAAGACACTTGTATTAGATGTTGTAAAACGTGTGTCAATACTAGAAATAAATCAAAACTATTTGATACAGATATATACAACTACTTGTAGTCTATAATATGCCAGCTATTTTGTATTCAGGTAACATTAAGCTTATCATGGGAATGTGAAAAACGGTTTGACGATTAATTTTTGGTGTTCAATTTAAAATGAGTGCACTGTCGTAACCGTTCGGCTCTGGAGTACTTTGTGACATTTAGTGTACTCCAGGATATCAGCTCAGATTCAAGATAAGCTGAGAGTTTAGGTATTTTATCTCTTGTTGCTCCAGTTTTTGGTCCTTAAAATCTTCACCCAAAGTCTTCACTTCCTTCTATAACCAATTTTCAACCATTTTGTGGCCCTTCTAGTTTGAGTTTTTGGGATATTCTTCCGTATTTATTAGACTTTTCTGCTGTATCCCATATAGGGCCCATCATCGGGGCTGATGTATTTATTATCAACATGACAAATACAATACATTACATCATTGACAACACATCAGTCCTGATTATAGACCCTACAATGGGATCCGAAACGTCGGCCAGAAAGATACAGACGACAAAATATTTGTATGATTTTCAGGAAACAGTGTTAGTAAGCAAGAAATATATGTTTTCTCATTTCATTATTTTGACTACATTTTTAAAACCGATTTTACCGAATATGAATAACTTTAATATATACTAGAAAAACTGTGGACTTTTCAAATACATAAATATGTAAACAAAATACAAAGATCAAAATGTCGCTTATTCTGTTTTTCTATCCCACGTCATTACTTAAGAAAACTATACAACACAACTTTTAATGAATAGAATTTTATGAAAAATTGTAACAAACGTCTTTTATTCTTTCCTTATTAATAAATTCCAGAAGAAAAGGTCAATTTATCAAAGCGTATGTGCATAAAATTTTGATAAAATATTTATTTAAAAAAAATCTGAAGTACTGTATTAGTTACAGAACTGCGGTAGTTCTCTACCGTAACGGAAACAGAAAATAAGTCATTTCTAAAACAAATCTGCTATATTTGTCATGAAGACAACCGTGACAGACCGATTCTATCTTTCTTGTGATTTAAAGTACCGTAAATTTCTGTATTGTCTTGTTGAAAATATTATAGCATACAAATTACATTAATTTTTAATTGCAATACGTAAATATTAGGGGCTAGTATAGTTTACGAGATGATACTGGTCGCGCCAGTATTTATATAATTTATAATACATATTCGAACGCCTGTTCATGGGAGAGATAGGCAAATTCTCTGCCTGGTACATACTCCGATGCGCCGCCCGACCAGAGCCGGATCAGTTCAAATTTGACCGCTTGCGCCACATAAACACCTCATTGAACAATCTACGCCCGCTTCTGTTCAAACCGCAATTTTGATTCGATAGATTTACTCGCCGCTATCGTATTCATTCGTGAGAGTGAATTATCATCGGGGTGGAGACGGCGACCATCATCCTGCATACAGTCCATTACAGAGGAGTGCCGAGTTTCTGGAAAATCTGAGGACCCAAAGGTAAGTTTTTGCATTGTCTCTTCTGTGTGCGGGCTTTCCGCACTTATATTGGACAACAAGCTTGCCTTGGAAGTCTTCGTATAGCAGTAAACTATTCTAGCGTACTATTTATTGTCATAACTACCACCGATACAGATACTGATCTGGGGACATTGGTGATTCGTAAACCATTAAACAATATTAGATTTTCACATGATACGGTGTCGATGATCTTCAAACTCTTATAAAAAAGATCAATGAATCAAGTAACAAGTGCAGCCTGAAGATAAACACCGTCCAACTAAATTGTTAATAGTATCAAAAACATCGCTTTAAACACCAAATATTAGGTCCTTACATATGAAATTGGCGTTTAGTATGGGAGGAACATAAAGCCGATTTTTTTTTATTATAATATATTTATTTAATCAAAGTATGTACCATTGCTATCTATGCACTTTTGCCATCTCATAGGTAGTTCATCGATCCCTTTACTAAAAAAACCATTCGGACGGGAATCAATAAAATCTTTGAAGGCGGTTTGGACTGCCCCATCGGAGATGAATTTTTTCCTTTGCAAGAAGTTATCCAAATTTCGAAAAAAATGGTAATCTGTTGGGGCAAGGTCCGGAGAGTACAGTCATTCAGACATTCAGTCATTCAGACAGTCAGTTAGACATTCCAATTGAAGCTCCTCTAATTTGGTAGCCGTCTGTTGTGCAGTGTGTGGTCTAGCATTATCATGAAGCAGCAGTGGCCTAGAGCGATTAACCAGCCTCGGTTGTTTAGCAGCTAGCTTTTCCATCATGGTTTGCAGTTGCTGACAATAGACATCTGCCGTAATCGTCTGGCCAGATTTAAGAAAGCTGTAGTGAACGACACCAGCACTAGTCCACCAAACGCTCACAAGTAACTTTTTTGGAGTCAATTTTCGCTTGGGGCATGGTTTGGCTGGTTCGGCAGGGTTCAGCCCGATTGCGATGAGTGCTTCCGATTATCGTACAAGATCCATTTTTCATCACAGGTAATGATTCGATTTAAAATCCCTTCATTATTGTGCCGGTTGAGTAATGCAACGCAGCAGTCAACGCGTGTTTGTTGATTTGCTTCACTCAATTCGTAAGGTACCCACCATTCAAGCTATTTCACCTTACCAATTTGCTTCAAGTGGATTAAAACAGTTTTATCACTAACACCGCAGCCTGCAGCTAACTCGGATGTGGTTTGCGATGGATCCGCTTCCACAATAGCCTTCAATTCTTCATTATCAACTTTGGTCTACGGCCGTCCACGGGGCTTGTTCTGCAGGTCGAAATTTCCAGAACGAAAACGTTGGAACCAAAAACGCACTGTGTTTTCTTTTGCGGCACCGTCGCCATACACATCATTAATCCTTCGAGCCGTTTCTGCAGCACTGGTGCCACGGTGGAACTCGTACTCGTAAATAACGCGATATTTCAAGTTTTTCATTTTGTAAACTGAGTGACGCAAAGAAAAAAACAATTGAGGAAAAAACAAATGAATTATAATTTTCAAAACACAAATACATGAGTAAATAGCTGTATAAATTTGGATTTGGAATTCCTAACCAAAGAGAAGATATTTGAGATCAAATGTGCCAGTACGGCAAAACACCAATTTCATATGTAAGGACCT